>CM034155.1:292343318-292358697 GCA_019776745.2 Taxus chinensis | reverse complement strand
GCAGTCAAAAACATCGATCGTACTGATTGATAGGAAATCGTTGTCGATTTAACGATCACTGGTTTTGTTAACAGAAAGTAAGGAAGAAAACACAAATGAATTTAACTAGAAAATGTGTGAAATACATAAAAGGTGTCCCACTCATGTTCCAAAGAATGTTCATAGGGATATGTTTTTTACTTTTGTACTGGGGAATGTAATTTAATGAAGTAAATATAAAAAATAAACTAAAATGACCTCAGAAATTTAAAAGCATGATTTTGTGAACCGATACTACTCTCCCGTAATATGGATACTAAGGTTTGAGTTTGATCATCTTTTTGGCATCCAGATGTATGTACAAGTCCCCTCTCCATCCAATAAATCACACACTCGAAGACACAATATAAGTATAAGAGAAATGGATAATGATTTCTCATGAATTTTGATTTAGGAATCCAAAGGGACTGCCTTGGAGGATTTTAAGCGTCTGTTTAACAATTAAGTGTATTGCTAACGATATAGATAAAGACAATCTCTATGATCATAGAAATGTAGATAACATCATATGAGAAGATCAGATCCAAGTTGCAGGGTCAGTCCAGTGCGGCTTCAAAGGTAGGCCTAAGAAAGTGTGGATGTAATTTGTATGCATTCGAATACGTACCGAGAAATCCCAGCCTCGGTCTCATCTTATTGATTTCATGTAATACTTATAACTGATCGTCAAATTTCCTCTTTGTCAATAGACAACTTCAGATTTTAAAAAGTGTAAGCTCATGTAGCATGTTTATGTTTCTCAAAAAAAGGGGTGTTAGACTATGGGGAGATCAAAATGCTATTCATCAGAACGTGGAATGTCCAGTAACACCATCTAACCTGAGATCCCTACTTGGAAACAACCGTTTCCCCTGTTGAGGATTTTGATAAATCAAGGCATGTAAAGAATCTATTGATCAAACGATAAATTTGAACTAGGACTAAGTAGCCGATTTCGGCCATCGCGGCGATTAGGGTACATTGCTAAATGCCTTCTATATTTTTGACAATTGTGTTAAGTGATGTTGACATCTTTAAAGTGGATGTTTTCGATGCTTTATAAGGGTTGCCTCATGACTTGAAAATGACCGACAGATACAAGGAATACCTTTGGACAATTGGGCTCCAAACCTATGTCCTCCAATCTTCATTGGAGGAGTTGAGTAATAGGTGTTTGTTTCACTATGATCCGAAAATTGAGTGATGAAAACAACCACTAACATATTTAAAGTGATGATGTTGATGTCTTGGATGTTTGTAGTGTCAAAAATGACGTGCCTGATCACAAAAGGAGGTCAAATTCGAGATTTGAAGATCCCTACGGGAGATCACGTTGGTGTTATTTTTTAATTCGTAGGTCGATTCGATTGAATCACCAAGCTTCCTCCCTTTTTTAGTGGGGAAACAACTACAATGTGGTTGAAACTATTTCTAACAAGTGTTTTTTGGTTTAGGATTTGATTAAATGATTAAGGGAAGGTTGGGGATGGGGTATAAAGCTTAAGAAGATGTGAATGGTTAATACCTTTGTTTTTTTGTTTTTGGTTCCTTATTTAATTTTAGTCTCCAAGGTTTTGGGTTGTTTAAGAGGAGTAAAATGACGATTTTAATTTACGGTGTGTGAAACTTATTTATAGGTTTTTTTTTTTTTAATTTCATTGAAGTGAATATTTTGGGGGATTTTATACTCATGATTAAGAGATGTATTGATTAAATCATTTGTTAAATGCTTTGATTTGGGTAATATAATTGTGAAGATGATGACCTGCAGTTAAGGAAAATTTATGATGCAAATTTTGAGTGTATACATTTGAAGTAAAATAGTTATGGCGAACTATATAAGAATGTTTTTATAAATTTGAGAAACAGTCATACATTTATATTGGAACATAATTTTATATTAAAATTTATACAAGTGTTACAATAAAGAGGGACAACAAACAACTCACGTTTAAACCCACAAAAACAACAAAAATGCCAAAAATACCATTTATTTTATTTTGTTTCGAGGAAACTTAATACAAAATTTGATAGCCCTTAACATATTAAAAAGGAGAGAAAAAATTTGGAACCACCTTTGCCAAGATAATCTTATTAGAGACCAATATAGAAAATATCAAAGGTGTTTGGAATGTTGTGTAATGTAAACTCAGTTATATGTGGCTCCACATGGAAGATCGCAGGCATTCGAAAGGTTCATTGTAATTGTCCCACATGACCCCTCGTTGATTTGGGATGTTTGTTCAGTCTTAGTTCATTGTATTGTCACCGATCAATTTTAAATGCTCCCTCTAGTTATTTTTGAATATCGGAAGATTTGGAATCGACGGTCATTTTTTTGTCATACTTCATCTGATCAAATGACATCTCGGTCCTTGTGTTCCTTTGCTAATGTTGGGACTTACTAGGAAATAACATGGAAATGAAAGTATGGCAACTGGTGTCTAATCTCTATTTCGATGTTGCAAATGAGCATAATTATGAGGATTCAGATGGTTAGTGGAAAGGAGAAAAGTGAGTGGAAGAAAACGTCTTTTGACCAAGTTGGGGCATGTTGCTTGCTGCCAGGAAAATAACATGGCGATGTAAAATGAAGCTTGTAGCTTTGTTCATGGAATATTATAGAGTAATATGTTTCTAATTTTCCTTTTTGTATAGAAAATTCCGTGGAAGATGAGAGGGTGTTTAATATCACTTCATCTTTTTTCATGGAAATGGAAGTGTTTTAATATTTTTTCTCTTTTTTTTCCAGAGAAATGTTCGTGAATAAGAAATTCTTATCTAATATCTCACCAAAATAGAAATAGGTGAAGGAGACCCATTTTTATAAGTTATGAAATTATTATAATTTATATTCCTCAGCTTCTCTTGTTGTAAGAGAGTTCGTGGGAATAAATCTTTTTGAAGAAAAACTAAGTAAAAAAGAAATAGATGTGAACTCAATTAACAACATAACTTTTACGTGTCAAGAAGTAAATAGTTTTTTCTATGTCATATGTTTGATGAAAAATTTAATGTTGTGCCCATTCCCATGAATTTTAACTCGAAACTCAGTTATTTTTCTTTACATATATTACAAGATTCCATTTTGAACAAACATAATTTTTTAATCTTTCTTTTTATAGATTCAATTTTGGGAGAAGGGAGTTACTTAATTGTGGATGATGATTTTATTTGACATTCATAAATTTGGTGGGGTCTACGCTCTTTTACAACAAAAATTAATACTAAATTTATTAAATATTATTAACTTCTTGATTGGTGGAGAGAGATAGGCCTTATCAATTTGTGACTATTAATAATTATTTATATGCTTATTCATCAATGATTCATGTTAGATTACTGTAAGCATATATTTGTGTTATGTAATTTTGTTTCTCTCTAGTATATCATGTGTTATCTATCTTTATTTATCTTTTTTTGTTCTACCTTTCTATACCTATATTTTTTATAGCTATGGATATATTGACTAGACACAAACCATACTTCTACAATTTAATTTCTTAGTAACTATATTTATAAATTTCTGATGTATGATAACCATACTTATATGGTTATCATTTTTTTGTGGCTCCCTTCTACCCATAATTTTGGTGCATGAATATTTTGGCCATAATTGTGGAAAAAAATCACCCATGATATCGCCATGTAGTGTTATTAAGGTTTAATTTTTGTGTTTAATAATGGGCTTTATTTATTAATTAGCATAACAGTACATTTAGAAACAAAAATTAATTACAGAGAAGTGAAAAATTGTATTTCGAACTATATTTTGGATAGGGTAGGAATTGTATTCTCTAAGGGTTTGAGTGTAATGCTCGAGTCTGCGGCATTCTACTGCCCTATACACCACCCCTTATTCTTTTTATGTGGGACATTTATTTCATGGTATATTGCACTTAATTTATTCTTTCACCCTTGGGTGGTGGGCACTTGCCTATTTTAATGGCAGCAACCATTCTTCCTACATCTATTGGTGTAGGTTTAGGCAGCGGAAGTGAAAACAATCATTCCTTCGATAAAGAAGTGAGCCCAAAATTTTGTCCAAAAGGTTTACGATGAGGTAATGTCCCTCCTCTGCTTGAGCCTAACGTTGTTTTAGTTTTACCTCAATTTGAAAATACTTTCTCTGGCTCGAATCTTTCACTCATCTGGGTGCTTATTTCATTGGTTCGTATCCCCCTGGAGCGTATTCTTAAAAAAGTGGCTTCACAACACTAGCAAGACCATGGTTTCAAACTTAAGGGTATCCATAAACCTTACCAAAGTTTTTCTTTTGTTTCGTTTTCTAACCCAAAGCATTGCAAGGCCATTGTGAATCATGGCCCTTAATTTATTAGGAACATGTTGTTTTATATTTGTGACCTTCGATGTGTGATTTTTCAAGTTTCTAAACATGTTAAGCTGAAATTTCCCATATGGGTAGAATCCCTAGTCTGCCTCTGCCCCTCTTTGGAGTTTTGTAGAAGACATAGTCAAACCCATTAGTCAGTTTATCTTCCATGAGAATAATATGTTTTATGCATCCCACCCGTAATTTGGGTTGGGTGTGGAAGTTGATGTAGCCAAGGAAAACAAGGAAACCATCAATATCGAAGTGGGTGACACCTTGTTCTCTCAATGCATCCTCTACATTAATCTTCTCAATACTTGCTTTCACTATCAGTTCGCCGACCATATGATTTAGGAATTTCCTTTAATGGCTTCCTCTATCCTGTCTGCCACTGAGAAGAAAATTTTCAATTCTAAATCGTCCTCTTCCTCTAGAGAGGGATGTATAATGGTCACCAACAAGAAAAACCCTAAACCCCAGCCATCTGTTTACCAGCCCGTTAGAGGGTCTTCTTCATCTTTCAATCCTTTGACTAACAGGAATCCTGTGGCTACCCCACAATTCCGTCATTCCCCACTTGTGGCATCCTCAATTGTTCCACCTCCAATGAATTTATAGCCTCATTTTGAGGTAAATATTGTAAACTCCATAAACAAGTCTAGGCGTATGTGTTTTCATAGCCCCTATCCTCCAGATGATGGTGAGTATGTTCTACTATAAAGACATCCTTTCTAGATGGGTGATTACATTCCTTATGAAAAAAATTATTGTCTCTTCCATCTCTGTAAACCAATTCATTCACCATGTTAGGGGGGCCTCAAGGAGGAATATGGCACGAATCTCGAAAATTCTCAATTATGCTTTTCTCTTGGAATGTACATGGACTTGTGAATCAACCTGTAGATATACAGTTAGGGATAATTGTAAAAAAATAGACACATGCATGTGCTCTGTTTACATAAGGTTAATCTTTTTACCTTTCTTCTCTAGTCTGCAGCCTGTACTATTCGGTCAGGTTCCGTTTTTCATCGTTCCAATCATGAGCCTAGGAAAGGGGGCATTCTTACACTTCTCTCTTCTCTCTTCTTTTGTGCATCATTCTATTATTTCTTCGGGCTTTGACACTTGGCATCAAGTTGTGTGGTCCATTTATGATTTACATAACCAGATTTTTTGTATTACTAATATTTATGCTTCCAATGATGTTATTGAGAGGTCTTTACTTTGGCAGTGGATTGTTGATGAGCTACCTGAGGTGCATGGGATTTTGTGTTGTAGATATTTTAACATGGTGGAGTCTATTGAAGGTAAAGTGGGCCAAATTCCTATGCGATGGTGTGTTGGTGAGCGAGAAGCATGGTTTTACATGTGCAACAAACTTGGAATTTATGATCCTAACCATTTTTTTAGGCATGCCTCTGATGCACCATGGCTCACTTGGTCTAATATCATATAGGGTCAAGACATAATTGTCAAATGACTTGATCGAAAATTCCTCTTGGATCAATGGATATTTTCATTTTCCACTACTTCTGATAGACCAATTTCTATTTGGGAAGGAGCTCTACTTTCTGACCATTCACCTATTTTTTTGAAATTAAATGACATCTGACTCCTGTTAAACCTCGGATCTCCCAATTTTTATATAAAATCATAAGAGAACTGTGGAGCACATTTTGTGTATTTTGAACTTGGTTGAGTTCCAATCAGGGCCAATTGGGTGGATTTCCTAGTGGCATGATGAAATTATTCGAGTTACTTTCTCTATCTGTATGTTGGGGAGGCATAATGTTTTTATTCAAAAGAAGGGATCAAGGCCTCAATTCAGGTGGGAGGTATGTAAGATTTTGAGATATTTTTACTTGTCACCCTTTAATACTCACCTGGAAACCGAGGTGGCATGTGACATCACAAACACATGATGGAAGAATTTTATCAGGCCCGTGGGGCTCAAATTAGAGCTCGACTACATTGGCTTAAGATTGATGACAGAGTGACCAAATAATTTTTTGCATTCCTTAGACCTCTTCACACCTCCAGTTCAATTCGTGTGATCAAGGGTGATTCTAATCGAACCATAAACCTTCTAGATGTCCCGCAGTCCTTTGTTCACCACTATCATGGTGTCTTTGTTGTGTAACCATACAATCTAGAGAGGAATGTGGCTTTGGTTTAGTGCCTCCAGGAGGTTTCTTGTAAGATTTCTAAGGCCTAGAGATTTTCATGTGATCGTGCCCTTTCTATTGATGATCTTAAGAAACTTGTTATGTAAACAAAGACAGATAAAGATCTTGGTATTGACGGCTTTCTGTGTGAGTTTTATTAGGTTTTATGGGATACAGTTGGCCCTGATATTCATCATGTTTATTGTGAAGCAATACAGAATACCTCCCTTGGTGCTCTGATCAGTCAAGGTAATATTAAGTTCATCCCCAATGATGGAGATCCTGAACTTATCACTAGTCAGAGACCAAATACTCTTTTCAATGTTTTCTATAAGATCATAGCCAAATCCTTGGTTATTATGATCCATAATCTCTTACCTCCCATTGTGTATAACAAACAAACTAGTTCCATTAAGATTAGGTTCATTCTAGATAACATTATTGTTGTTTGGGAAGGTATGGAGTGGGGGCTATATTTTCTAAGAAAATAGCTCTCTTAATCGAAATTGATTTTGAAAAATCTTATGACATGATTGAATGTCCTTTCATAATTTTCATGTTTCGAGCTCTTGGGTTTGGCCCTAGACTCATCTGCTCTGTTAATATGCTATTCCAAGATGCTAATTCCTTGCTCACCATTAATGGAGTCCAGTCTAATATTTTTTAGCTTCACAGGTGTATTTAGAAATGATGCCCCTTAGCTCTGGCTCTTTATGTGCTTTTCGTTGAGGGTTTCAGTTACTTTCTTACCAGGTTTGCTTCTCAAGGGTTATTCAAGGGCATTTCTCTCCCCAACACTGATCAACAACTTATTAATGGTCAATTTTCTGATGATTTTTTTTAAGTCTGAAGAGAATGAGGATATTGTTAATAAACTTTACATTTCTTAAATATTTTTTTGTTTAGCTTCATGCTCTTCCATCCAATGGAAAAATAATCAATGCTACAAGCAGTCTCTAGATCCCACAAATCCATGGCTGGAAGGATTTGTTTGGCAGTAGATTTAATCACAGGTGCAATTAAAATTCCTTGGCATACCATTTTATTTCCAAGTTACTTTAGCTACTCAATGGTTCTATGTTTATTATCGATTTGAGAAAAATATTTCTTATTGGATTACCAAGCCTGTATCTCTTACTAGTAAATTCCATATTTATTCTAAGGTGGTAGCTACTACTCTGCTTTATTACTCCTCCGATTGGGATCCTTTTAAGGCTTCATATGCTAAGCAGGAGAAGTTACTTAGAGATTGTTTATGCTCCAACACCCATGAGCATAAAGGTTTCCACAAAGTGGCCTAGGATATTTTTTGTTCTCGCAAAGAAGCTAGTGGCTTAGGGCTTATCGACATTCGGTTGTAAGGCATTTCTCTAAGTACTAAGTGGATCATCAAGGTTTTAGAAGGTTATAAGGCTTGGAAATATATTACTTTTCACTGAATTTTTCAAGGCACCCCTTTTGGAAAAAAAAATCTTGGAAAAACTGGGGATTAAAAAGTCTATTGCTCTCTCCTCCTCTGCCAGTTAAAACTGGAGGATCTTTTGTTATGAAAGAGTATTTGGAAGGCGTGGGAGCTAGTCAAACCCCACCTCATTTGGCTTGGATATGGTTTCAAAATGGATCTTTCCATTAATTCACATTATTTATGGTGGTCTCCAGTTATTAATTTTCACAACGTTCCCTTTACTATGGTTGTAGAGACCCAAAATTTGATCACAACACTCTAGGGCCCCCTTCAATTAACATACCCCCTTAACCATGAACCCTTATACACATTATATTAATTTAATTACCTATATAGATTAATTATTACCTCACCCCTCCACCTCACCTCTCCAACTCATCTTAGACCCATTCCAAGCCCATTTAATAACTAGGACTGAGTCATCACTCCCCCTAACCAACTAAGACTTATTCTAAAGATAATATTAATTACCAATAATCACTCCCACCAATTTACCACTTGATTTAAGGAAAACCCAGACTCCTAACCCATAACCAATATTGACCCACACCAAAAAGAGAGAGAAAAGGCTATTTTTAGCAAAACGAGACTATTTCTCCCTAACCGACACTAGTTATTCCTCGGTCGGAACCGTTAAAGGAATGGCCATCGGTTCCATTAAATAAGGATTTTCAACCCTTTTCCTAGTTTCTTAGTTCTTCTTTGGATTGGAATTCTTGGCTCTCACACCTTGGGCATTCAAAATGATATTTTGACAACCAACAAAGCATTTGTGCATCAAAAATCCTCACCACCAATCAACTTGTTACACAAAAGCCTCAGATCATTCAAATAGTGAAGCACCGAGCCTTCATTGTTGCTACATTGGATCTGGACCTATTTCTCAATCACCTACCAACAACCATCATATTTCAACCGCCAATTTCCAGGTAAAGATTCTAATCCGGTTGTTAATTTTCATTAGCTTCTGGTATTGAAATCCTTTATTTTGGTATCATACAGATTAATTATCTCTTGTATACCTCTTACACCCATCTACACATCAACCTACTTATTTGAACCTCTCTAACCATTACTCCCTCATCTAGTTCACTCCTATTGATCCTTCACCCAAATCCAAACACTGTACCAAAGATTTCCCAACACTCTGTGTAGTCACTTAAAGCCCAAACCAACCTCATTTCAAACTTTACAGCCTAATTTCCCTTATAATGATTGGTTATCCAACTAATATCGGTTATATCCAGCTACCGGTATCAATCACCCAACCAATATCAGTCTTTGTGCCTGATATTTTCCTCCCAGACCAACAAGTTCATTTCCCTACCCAAAAAATTCCAAAACTTCCCACAACTCCTCCCAGACCTTCATATTACCGTATGTCACCCCTACAAACCTTGACAACCCACCACCCTTCTTTGATTTAATCTTATATTTGCTATTATATTAGATTTAATTATTGTTCTTATGTGAGATACCTAAATCATATAACTACAGTGGGACCTATTTTTCGTGTTCTTTATCAACATTGATTTATCTGAAAATGTGGATTGACAACCTTCTAAGAAGCACCTGGCTTCTCGGATCTAGCTCCCACTAGGCAATCCACCAACCTATCCTTTTAATTTTATCTTGTGGCCTTTCTTTGCTTTTCAGGTAGTCCTTCCCAGACAAAAAGGAGTGCTCTCAATCATCCTATTCTTTGACGGTGGACAACCTCTTCATGACCTCTAGGTATTCCTCACATACATTACCATCTACCTCCTTAAATTATTTTTTCATATGGTACTCCTATGTGGTGAAATATTTTGGCATTCTCAGTGGGACCCTCATCATTTCTGGGTTCCTTGTATTCATTTAAGATTGCATTTTTTATTGTTTCCTTTCTAAAATATTCACAAAAAACCTCTCCTTGGTAAGACTCTTTCCTCTATTTGCTGTAAAAGTCATATTTCATTTTGTGCAAATTAAAACGAATCATTCTTTCTTCTTTCTTCCTTGCATTAGTGAAATTCATGCTCTATTCATATTCACTACTACTCTCATCCAATCTCAATCTTTTGATTTCGTTTTAAAATTATCGCATTGCATCCTGTGTATTCTTGCATATTCACTCACATAGTCTAATTAGCAATGAAATATAACAAAGGTCATGACTAGTTGATGATTGGGTAATTAAGTGTAGTCCAATTTTAAACACACTTTTCCAAATCACTAAAAAAATAACAAAAATCTTAAACATTCCCCAAATCCCAGGAATAAGTTATCAAGGATTTAAACACCCATTAATAGTGGGACCCGGCTGGTGTTTTCTAGCAAGATTTTCATATCAGAGCTCAGTCCTCACGTAGTGAAAGTTATATCGAAAACTCCCCCAAAAAAACATTCTTGAAACAATCCATACTTGGCTATTATGTACCTTATATCCACTCCTTTCTGTATATTCACGGTCATTGATAAGGCTTAAGCCATCAAAACACTAAAATATTATTCCTAGGATAATGTGTTTGTTATATTTTACTTGTTGGATTTGTAACTTTATTTTTTGCCATCTGCTATTTTAGGTGTGATATGGTATTTCATCACTTTTTTATTTTCACACTAGGCCATTGCAATCTATGAATTCTGGTTCTCTAAGTGTGTAGGATTAGATTTTCTATACACAACCTCTTTCTTGGATTCATTTGACCAAATATAATGAAGAAATTTCAAATTTCTTCATTTTCACAGTAACCGGCATCAGTTAGCTCCCTATCGACATTGGTCTAGCAATCGATGTCGATCCTTTCTTCTAACCAAACCTAGTTCACTGAGTGGTATCGGTCTCTATATTTTTGAATTTCTTTCAAAAATAGAAACCTATTTTGACCTAACAAACTCTTTCAAAAAATTGTTCTGAGTTTTTTCATCTTTACAGATCCCAGAGTACCAGTTCTTCATCCTTCTATATGGTGTATACTTGCCAATAGTAATGAGATCTTGTGTTCCACGAAATTTTTATACCTTTACCTTCTAGCCCTTTGTTTTCTTCAATTTTGTCTCCAATGGATCCTAATTCTTCTGTGTCCATACCTGTAGGTGATGAGGAATTCACTAGATTCCTTGATCATAACACCAAGGCCTTACAACATTACCTTTTTATTTCTTCCACCCACGACTCATCAGGTCAGCCTGTTATCCAAAATTCACCCTCAAGGTAATTTTGATAACATGCATCAAATTCTTTAGTCCCAGGCAAATAGATTGAGTCAGGGGAAAAAGTCATGTTTTTTGGGTCCCCTCAGAATTTTCTAACTCCCATGTCCAAGAAAGAGAGAGAAAGTTCTGAGAAAATGTAAAAAAAATTGCAAAAAACAGGCTCGGGCCAGGAAAAATCACGAAAAATGGCTAAGTCCTAGTCCTCGAACAGTCGGGACAAGTGGGACAAAAAGGCGCGGATCGGCCGAAATGAGCACAGGTCACCCCAGAAGCAATTGGGACATCTGGGACAAAAGTACGCGGCGGGCGCGAAAAGCCGAAATGGCCGAAGGAGAGAAAAAATTGGTTAACTGCTGAGAGGGTTGCCTTTGGGACGCGCGGGACAAAAAGACGCGAACCAGCCGAACCGGGTGAAATGAGTCAAGGCAGCCTGAAAAGGTTTGGGACGCGCGGGCCAAAAGTACACGAACCGGCCGGATCGGCCGAAATGAGAACTTTTGTCCCGGAACAGTTGGGACAAAAGGGCGCGAACCGGCCGAACCAGGCGAATTTGTCCCAGACGGTCCGAAAGCAAATGGGACATATGGGTTGCGAGTACACGAACCGGCCGGTTCGGCCGAAATGGGAAATTTCAGCACTGTGCCAAATGGGACAAAGGGACACGTGGGACACGAAAAGCCGAAGCGGCCGAAGGCAGAGGAGAAAAGTCAACATTTGACCTGTGGAACTTCAAACGGCCATAACTTTTGACTCCGAGCTCCGATTTTCACAAAATTGGACTTTCTGGAACGAGCACGACGTCCTCTACACCACAAATAACTGGATTTCTTATTTTTAATGAGGTTAGATATATTTAAATAAAGGAAACATATTCGGCTCCAGTCAGTTAATGCTCATTCCCATCAAATGACAGAAAACGCCTGCCAGGCCCAAAACAGCTGCCCGCACTCAGAAGGCCATAACTTTTGCATTTCTCAACGAAATCACACAAAATTGGTACCGTTGGAATCGTGGTTCTGATTCCGATGCACAAAAATCAAGAAATTTCAGATTTGATCAGAAATTGATTGAGATTTTTAAGAAAACGTGGCCGGATTCAGAACAATGTTTTATTTGGTAGCTGGGAGTGCAATTAAGAGGCATGGTCATCATTCTTTCTCTGCTGCAGCACATGGGACAGTATGGGGATCCTTTTGCAAGTAATGGAAAACCTTTTCACTCAATTTAATGCCTCTTACAGGTGGTTGAAGGACAGATTTCGGGATTTCCATTTTCCCTTCTCTTTTCCTTCTCATTTTTCTATAAATTGGAGTGTTGGGCTCATTATAAAGGAGAGAGTTTTTGGGTAGAAAAGCTCTGCCAAAATTGCTTTTTGAAGCCAGTGTGTTGCAGGCCCTTGTAGTGGACTCCTTGCATGGTGATCCAGGCCCTTATCTTGTAATAGACTGAACTGTGCATACCAGGAAGCAATAAAATACAAGTTTGTGGATGTATCTTCCCCTGCTGTGTTTTCTTGCATTCTTCTTGCCCTTTTATCTTTCTACAAGAATATTGTGTCTTTTATTATGTTCCTGCAGGGATTCATTAACATTGTGTATGCTTGGAATATTGTTGTGAATGCATTTTGCTAGATTATGGTGAACTGTCATCACCTCTTCTAGTGTGCATTTTGCCTCTGTATTTCACACATTTGGAGATTACTCTCCCACCCTCCTTTTCTGGTGTATCACCGCTTTAGTGTAGGCTTTCATTTTATGCATTCTCTTTCCCTGGTCCCTTGGAAATTTAGATTAGAACAGTTAGCTTATCCTACATTAGAGTAGATTGTGGCAGGTAGTTTAGGAGCAAGAACCAGCTTTCGCTGGAGGTCTATCTCAAGTAGCAAGTCCCACAACTTGGAGATAGTACCCATGTTATCCAATCACACTGTGAGTTCAGGTATATGCACAGGGGTGCTGTGATTCAGTGATAACACAGCCCCTTTATGGAATTCCCACTTCCATGTCATCCAGTTCTACCATCTCTGCTACACCGGGGAATGCTAATGTGGCCACCCAAACTACTCTAGCATTGTCTAATCTCATTTCAAAACCACCTACCTCTCATGTAACCTTTACATCCTTCACATCTTCTCTCCCACTAACATCTGCGATACCTATATCCGCTGCCCCTATTATATCATCATCAATATCTTATGTAACTATTCCTACACAATCACTTGTTGTATTGGCCTCCTCCACTCCATTTTACAATTTCGTGATCTTTATTCTCCAAACTCTTCCACCCATCTCCACGAGGATATTTCCACAAGCCCCTCCCACTTCCACCTTACCTCAAATATAACCCATCCCCTTAATTGCATATTTGGGGTTTATGGCCTCCTTGTCCACTACTTCCTACATACCTATGTGTCTATTCACGTACTCAACACTACCACATAATGGTATGCCTTTTATGACCCATTCATCTTATCAATCCCCTTATATCTCATGGGGAATCCCTCAGTCAAACCCCATAATGGATCTCATTAAAATGGTGCCAGATAAAATGTAGACATTTTAGGCCTCATTTTCTGGGTCCCATAATATCTTAACATATGATGATATTTATAAAAAACCCATCCATACCTCTATGCCTATTCATCCATATTCCACGCAATGTGAGCTACCTAAATTCAACTGCTTCAACTGAAAGGATGACCCATAACAGAAACTGTGTTCATTTAAACATGCTTGTTACCTAATAGGCCATGATGATGCCTTACTCATTCATACCTTTCCCATGTCCCTGTTGGGACCCGCCTTAGATTGGTACAATGCTCTGCCAAAGCACTCGATCTTTTCTTTTAATAAACTGGTGCAGACCTTTCTCGATCACTTTTTGATAAACATTTCTAAAAAGGTATCTATGACATATTTATACTATATTCATAAAATTATGACAACAAGTCTATTGTTGATTTCGTCGCATGGTGGTGAAACTCTAATCAATAAGCTTTCCTTCTCTCTCCCACAGCTTATAGATTGGTTATGATGGCAATGTGTCAAATAGTTTTCCTCAACTCTTCATGTTCAAATGTTTCATACGTTTGATGAGGTTTTTACCATGGATAGGAAGCTTGAAATATGTGCCCTCGAAGAAGAAAAACTAAAACTGTGAAACAAAAATTCCACTTTTAAATCAAACGTGTATTATTCTAAACCACCAAATAACCATCGCAAGCCAAAAGGATCTGCTAACATGGTGGTGTTAAAATCCATCCTTTCTCATCCATTCAATCAACCTAAACCTCCTTCTAATCTCTCGCTGGTGCAAACTTTTTAATATCGGTATGAACAGAAGAGTTACAATTCCATTGGGGAGCCTTATTCTTCCATATTGGAAAGTTGTGAAGGCTGGAGGGTATCACTCTCCCTCCATATAACTATATATTGGTTTTCATCCTTCTCACCCCACATTGGCTTGGTATAAGTAAAATGACTTCTATAATTACCACCAGCAATAATTAAAAAGGACATAGTGATGGAAACTATAAAACCTTTAAAACCATTATGCAAGGAATGTTAGACAGTGATGATCTTCTTCTTGACAACCCTAATGTGGCTGCCAATGTAAACTTGGACGCTTTTTAGAAAAACCTTTTCCCTAATCATGACCCTTCATTAACTCACGTTGGCAAGACATCTAAAGAAGAAACTAATGTACATGTGGTTCATGTAGCATTCAATACAGTGTTTGATCCTCCTATCTAGTATCCTCCTATGTAACACCCACTAAAACAACCCACTTGAGACCCAAGAACAACATGGGATTAGTTAGGAAATTATGGAAAATTTTTTTTGAGGTAAAAGAAGCTACAACTAGATTCAAGACAAGATTGTCACTAACAGTTCCACCAGAATAATTCTAATCCACTAGATTATACTTTTTCTTTTATTAAACAATTATAATAGGTCATAAGGTCCCAAAAATTTAGGGTCGAAAGGTTCAATTAGGTTCAGAGGGTAGCTTCATCACCAATCCACTCTCTAACTAGGATTAAAGAATTCAACTTGAATTTTTTCTCAAACTTAACGGCATTTAATTTTCCCTTGAATCATTTTCATTGGATAGGAATTTTTCCTCACCTTTCCATTGATATAAGAAGGTCTTCTAACTCCTCATATTTCTCAAGTTTGGGGCCCGTTGGCCTTGGGGTGA
>CM034155.1:292320138-292342818 GCA_019776745.2 Taxus chinensis | reverse complement strand
ATGCTACAAAAGGGTTCTCTTACCTTGGTTTAAAGGCACAACCTAAAATAGTGAGCATAGATCAAATTCTCTTAAGGTGCTACCCACTCCTTTTCAAATCCTGAGTGCTAAAGGGTCAGATAGACTGCTTCGCCAGCTACAAAATGACATATATAATTATCTATTTTCCTCTGAGTGTCCTGTCAAATCCATGATGTTGTTTCACCTTTAAAGGAGATTAAATTCGGGTACCAACACTTTCCACAGGTGCTTGTCAATTAGAGACACTTGATGGAATATGGTTACCTGATTACTTCAACAGGAGTAGGCTGAAGTCCTACTATAAATAAGTATTCTTAGTGTTTATAATAAGGCATTATTTTTATTTAGCTTAGGTTTTCATTTTCGTATTCCCTTAATGTATTTCCTTCTTTGTCGCTATGCTTTATCAATTTAGTTTGGTTTTTTGTGTAATAAGCGCATTTGTATGCCAAAAGCTAATTACCAATTGTAGTATTTTTATGTGCAGAGGACTACACATACCATTTTTGTGGGGTGGTTGTTACTTATTGTTCATAGTCAGGTACAAATTGAGGAATAAAGTGGTACATGTGTTATATTATTTTGGAAAGGAGTTGTTAGGGAAGATATTTCTTCTAAAATGATGACCATAAATCTGAAAATGAAGGGACAGTATAACGCAAGCTAAATAGTGGCCATGGAGACTACTGGGAGAAGGTGCAATAGCAAGGTACTCAGGTGTAGGGAAGTGCGTTAAAGATAAGTGTGTTTCCAGAAGGTAGGAAGGCATGCTAGAAGGTTATAGATGGGGTGTGAAGATGTACCACACAAAAATTGAGAAATTTGTTAATTAATGAGATGATTGTTAGTAGGTTAAGGAGCAATAAATGTACTAACTTCTTGAAAATCTATATAAGGATGGGATGCGAGTTCATTCTTACCATTGTAATCACAAGAATTTAAAAAGATCTTAGTGCCAATGGGCTAATTGAATCGTGTTGAGGTTCAGAGAGTGTGAAACCAGATGTGGAGAGAAGATTTGTGCGCAAAATAAGCTTGTGTTACCATTGTTGAAGGGTTTGAGTGAAGCAGAGAATTGTGAAACAGATAGGGAATGTGATTTCAACTAAAGCACATGGATTCAAGACATGGTTTGGACTTGCTTGTTGTAGAAAATAAAAGGTGAACATTAGAGGATAGAAATTTGAGAGTTACAGATGGCACCAAAGAAAGCACCTACAATAGGAGCCAATGGAAAGAAGAAAGTGTTAGCAAAGATTGAAATTACTCCCAAGAGTGATTTCTTAGAGTTACAGTATCTAGAAGGCATGATAGTGGGACAAGAATGGGATTCCCGCATCCATAAGTGTAATATCAGAGATTACAACCATCACACATTGGATAACAAAAAGGAATTGGACGCGTTGTTGAGTATAAAGGCAAACAAGTGCACACCAGAGGATATGCTAGTGTATGATGATGTTGGAGAGAAATTGCTAAAATAGGTTAGAGTTTACCAGTTGTATGAGCTTCCTTATTTTGGCAAGTATGAACCATTGTATTGATGGATAATGATCAAAGTCCATGAGGACTTCTTCTATTTCACCAGATGGAGGGTTCGAATGACATCCACCTTCATTGTAAAAAAGACAAGATTAAAAGGCACAGAAGTAGATCTGGATATTGATTCAAATGATAGGGCACAAATCATGGAAACATGAAAGGATATATGGTATACTAAGGGTCCTAGTGGCATGGACATTGACAAGTTGAAGAATTACCTAGTGGTACAAGTAGTTACACATCTGGTAACAAAGTTGAATGACCAAGAGAGGTGGTCGCAAGTAAATACAATGTCGTTACACATTACAAGGAGAATGTCTCAAGGGCTGATCTACAAAAAAGTGGGTTACATAGTAGAAACCGTTTTCGAAGAAACGCACACAGGTGACAAAATTAGTTTTGGCACTATTTTACTATCTTTAGTATTTATGGAGATTGGAGTGCCCGATGGACCAAAGGACAAGATATGGGGGTATCACATGGAAAACAAGTCACTTGTAGAAAGATTTGACAAGTACTTATGTGAACAATCAATGAGTGGGCCATTCAAATAGAAGGTAGAGATATGGTATGACAGACTCCATAGCATGGTGAAAATTTCTGTATGCCTTCATAGAATGCCACATCTAGGCATCATTCCACTGGTTTACTGATGCGTGTTGCTGGACCTTTATTGCAGATAAGGTGGATTGTGATTATCATACTCTGAGAAAGGCATATGTATATCCAGGATGGACTCCCTATATTGAGAGGCTTATCTCAAATATCGTAAGCATGAAACCTGTAAGCTTGGCACTTGGGGGCATCAGAGAAGTTCTTGTATATCTTCAAATCAAGCCTAAGATGGAAAATAATAAGTATGTGGAGAATGAGTTCACGCTCCCAGGGCCACCTAAGGGTGAGCATACAATAGAGAATGTGCCAGTTCCTCAACCCATAAAAACTATAATAGTTTATGAGGAGGAAGAGGAGCATGAATTTAGTGGTAGTTTAGAGCATAGAGGTAGGAGGCAGACCACAGATAAAGTGGAGGCTGAGCGCACAAGTACTTCACCTCATGCCTAAGAAGAAGAGATAGAATTGGAGGTGGGATCAGTTCCATAAGAGTGATGATTCAAGAGGGTATTCAGGAGAATGAGGACCCAAGGCACTGGGACACCACAATCAGTACGAAGATCGATGTGACTCTCTCCTCAGAAAGAGGCAATTGAGAAAAGAAGGAGATATCTAAAGCTGAACGAGGAAGTGGAGGCATCTACAAAAAGCACACCTAACACCCTAGTAGCCCCAAAAGATGTGGAGGAGCCCAAGGATGAAGAGATGAAGGATTGAGAGGAAGGAGTGAAGGAGGCCGAAGAAATAGAGAAAGGTATTTTTCAAGACGTAGAAGATCCAGCTCCAAATATTAGTGCTCAAGTTCATAAGGGGAAAAAATTGAAGAGAACAAGTGGAGAGTCTAATGTTCTGTCTATGGGCTATGATGAGGAAACAAGTAAAATCGTCTACGTTCGTTTCCAGAGCATGGTGATCCCTAAGGATTTATATGGATGGGAGTTGATGTATGAAGACATGGCTACCACATGCACAAGGAAGCAATTGTCCTGGTTCATGCAGGCTCACATGGGCAAGCTAGATTTTTATGTGTGTGAATAATCTTTTGTGTCAAGAAGGTTAAAGAAGGCACCTCAGAAAAGGCATATAACAATAAAGCCTATTGTTATGTCAGATGAGAAAGTAAGTAATCCCTTGGTGAAGGTATCTACAGAGGTAGCATGAAGGAATGTGGATAAGGCTGCAACTATTAGGGAATTGAGAGAAGAAATCAAATCTAAAGATGCATAAATAGTGCGTATGAAAGGAGACAAGGAGTTAGATTAGAAGAAGAACAATGATTTCATCAGCATGGAAGAGGAAATTGGAGATCATGTCCTAAAAGCAAGACCACATTTAAAATCCAAGGTGCTTAAAATATTTCCTTTGGCTATGCACTATGTGCATACATTGGTTGAATTGGTGCTTCAGGATGGACCTATTCGCATGCTAGCACCAAAGGACCCTGTGTAAGAAGCAAAGACAGATAAGGCTTTAGTGCTAAGAAAGATTTCATCATACAAAGTATTTCTTCAAACTTTGTATGGGGAGATGAAGAAAGCAGACCAAACATTTAATATTTTTGCAGCTCTAGAGGTGGTAATAGGAATAAGAACAATAGTCGAAGAAAATGAGGTCATGAAGGAAATGAAATATGATACATTGGGATGCGCAGAGATATTGGATCTAGTTAAGTAAAAGTGCGAGGCCCTTGCAACAACATAGGATCCCCATAAGGAAAGGTTGGATGAGATTGGGAAATGAATAGCGCTGAAGATGGATCTATTGGAGGGGAGAATTTCTACTATGTCCAACATTTTTTGGTGTTACAAAACGAGAAAGAGGACATTGTCGAGTATGAGTTAGATTCTATTGCAGCGGACATTCTGGAAAAGACAAAGGCCGCACTCAATGATTGGAACACTTTAGAATCTTAAATCAAAGAAGAATATCTAGAATTAATTCTTCTAGTTGATATAGAGGTTGATGCAGAGTAAATATTCATTATTTGAATAATAATTCTTTCAATTCTTTCCATTCTCATTATTTAATCTTTATTATTCAAAGAGCATCCATTTGTGGGGCAGAAATGAGGTTTAGTGTGGGGTAATGTTGAGCAGACAAGAGTATGATACTAAGGAGAATGTACACAGAATATTCACGCACAAGAATAAGGCACAATAAAAGGCATGCAAGTGTAGGTAAGGAAACACGAGCAAAAGACAAGGACAGAGTTGAGACTTAGCAATTTCCTAAGTACGAGCTATTTTTGGAGATAGCGTGCAGAGCACACAAACCGGATAAAAGACTTGCATGACACGCATAGGCTGTTTTTGGAAGAGCATCTTCTAAGTTATTTACATGGGTTCAAGCTAAGAATAGAATTACCATTGTTGGTCAACTATCAGAGGTCTATTATTAGCACACTTGCATGTGTGTCTATTATTGTAAAGGCGCATGGTTATTTTTAGCATGCAGCCTATTTTGGGAATTATGTAAGCGATGAAGGGAAAATCCCCACCTATAAAACTATAGAGTGAGATGTGTAGTTTAGTGTGTGTGAAAGACTGATCTATTATGAAGCTGCCAGATTGATGCACACATGAGTGTATGATACTAAATATTGTAAGAAGCTTCTGTGTATTTGTTGTTTTTAATATAATGGAGTGTATTGGCTGAATCAAGGTGTTAATCATGGTTGTAATTAGTTCTTGCATGGTTGAATTCATTATGGTTATTATTTGAAACCGTTACTCTTTATATATAGATCTGGAATATGCTATGTAGAATGTTATGTTATTTATGGATCTGAATGAATTAAGTCTTCATCATGCTAACATCCTAAAGAGGGTCCTGGTACCTTTGTGTGCTTCAGGTGAGTGCTCAGTCTAGGTTGAATGATGTATCAGGGTGCCTGGGTTATTCATGGTAAATTCTAGGATGCATCATGTATTTTATTAATATAAAAATCAGGCATTACAAAAAATGAGAGACTTGCAATATTTATAGATATTAGACAACTTCTATCTCATCCACAATATATGGAAACAAATCACCTAATTTGAGAAAATATGCAGGAATAACATATTTCCCCTAACTTTCCCTATTTTCCCTCATGTAAATCATTCGGGAACAAAATATACAAGATAGAACATGATCCCACAAACTAAGGGATAAGACAAATCGCTAATAATTGAATTTATCTAAGCTAACTTAAGTAATAAAAAAATACTTTATTACAATATTAGGGTAAGTGCACGAAGTTGGTGGACAATTCCGTGGACATAAAAACCTGAAATTCAGGAACCGCGATCGCGGTTTATATACCGCGATCGCGGTTCCTGAATTCTAGGTTTGGAAATTACCAAACCTAAAACCATGAGTGCGGTTATAAACCGCGATCACGGAACTCTGAGACAAAAATTAGCAGTTCCGCGACTCCTTATTTTCCCCATTTTTCATTTCAAACCACGATTTTTCCTAGACGTTTTTCACTCCCGCTTTGAATACCACCTCAAAATTGCTCATCAGACTTCTAGATAGTGATAGATTCAACCATGCCACCAAGATGAGGAGGTAAGCCCCCGATTTTAATCATTTTTTTTGCATTTTCATGGGTTTTTTGAAATGTTTGTTTATGTATACAATTTTCTTGTTTTATCAGTTGGTTGGTAAGCTCGAAATCATGCAAACCATCAAAACATTCCTCAAAACCCACCGAACATTCCTCAAAAACCTCTGAACATTCCTCAAAACCCTCCTCCAAACATAGATCCTCCTCCTGTGGCTCCTTCTGTCCCCACTGAGCCAACAAGAACACAAGATAATATCTTTGGAAGAATCTGAGAAAATAAAATTGTCATTGAGAACGTAATTCAGACTATAAGACAAAATCATGCTACAAATCCATCCCACATGACTTTAGCCAATACATTGCAAACATTGATTAGCAAAGTTGAGTCCGTAACCAACCAAATACATATATGGAATACCTTTAGAGGTGACTGTAGGTGGTGGTATGCGGATAAACTATCCTATGTGGCTATAAAAGACAAAAAAATTGAAAAAGACCTCATTTGTGCATTATTTACCGACCCTAGAACCAATGTCCCCCCCGCAGTTACTTGCAAACAGTTCCCAATCCATTGGTGCCATGATCACTGAATCGAAAATAATTTTTGGGACCGATGGTGGATGGTTTTTTAATATCCACCATGCAACAACAATGAGGTTCCTCTTTATTTTTTGAAGAAATTAATATGCGAGTTCGTGCTCAATGAGTTCCCGAATTATTTTGACTTTTCTAAATTTTTTGGTCGAGAAGGTGGCTGTGCACATAGTAGACCTGGTGCACGCATAGGTCAACCTAGGATCCCCCATCCCCCAAAACCCCCACTACCTTCAGTTATCCCTCCTACAGTGAAGGAGGTTGTGGAGATTGATACATTGTATGCATTAAGGGAGCTTATTGACACTCTGACCCAACATAGTGACCAGATTACATCTGGTGATGTTGGTAGATGAGCCAGTTCTAGCGCACCACACCACTGTGGATCATGTGGTGTCGTATGCGCTACGGGTGAGACATCATTTGTTGGTTCACAGTATTTCTTTTTTATAGATGAGATGCTGGGGAATGTTTTTAGAACTGGTGCCACTGATATTGGTCTTTCACAGGTAAATTTCAAATAAATATAAATAATATATATATATACAATAGTTTAATTCACATGTTTGAGATTTTAATATATATATATATATATATATATATATGATTGTACGTCATGTACATACATGTTAAAAACTAATTTTTTATTTTATTTTAAATAGCAAGAGCCGGTGAAGGAAACATCTGGCATTGACATGCTAGCTACTGCAGCTAGGCGTGTTTCAAACGTAAGTTTCAAGTTGTAAAAACTTACATTTTTAATTTCATTTGATTGCACTAGATTATTATTATAATGTTTCATGTGTATGTTGTACATATTAATATGTTTCTCTTTTATACACAGGAGCTTGGCAGGTCATCATTTTCTCTAGGAACTGAGGCTACTAGCATGCCTCACATGAGTTTTACGTAGGTTAGTAAATCTCTTTACACGTTTTTTCTAATTACTGGAAGTTCATGTGGATTACATGATTTGGACCTCTGTTATGTGATGAACAGTCATGTAGATTTTAATATTGATTTGTACATGTTTTTTGTATAGCTTATGATACCTAGAGAGACTCCTCCATATATGCAGACTGTGGAGGCTGCTGTAGATACTGCCATAGCATCTGCAGATCCACTAACTGAGGTACAATTTTTCAAATTTGTTAAATTTTATAAGTTCATTATTTCTTATTACTTAAATCTACAATATCAAATTTTGTATGTATGTGAAATATTTAATTTGAAAATTAATTATTTGTATGTAGCTTACCCCTCGTGAGTCTATTGTTGTCCCTGCGATTAGTCAACAAAAAATTGATAGGGATCATAACATTGCGGTAAGATTTCACATGCATTTTAACTAAATTGTACAAGTTTCTAAATTTTGAATGTATTTTAAAATTTTGGGTGTTAAAAAATTGTTGTTTATGAATGTGCAGGTTACGTTGCATGCATGCTTAGAGACACCTAGGACCACACAGATGAAATCCGTAGTGGCATCTCCCTCCACTACATCCCCAGGTCATGGACATGCTACTTCTAGCAGGGTGAAGAGAGGGAAGATGTTTCATGAGTAGATTCATAGTCCACCTGGATGTACATACATATACATACATATACATATACATACATATACATATACATATACATATACATATACATATACATATACATATACATATACATATATATATATATATATATATATATATATATATATATATATATATATATGGGCCATTTGGTCCTAGTGAACATGTTTCTTCATATAGTCCATTGTATATATATAGCCTTTTGCGACCGCATGTGGTCCCATATGTAGATTATGACACACTTAGTTCGAGATGTACACATACATTATGAACTTATGTATATATGTTCAAAGACTTGCATCTGGACCAAACTTTGTTTGATTCTTATATATCCATGTGTGTTGGTTTTCATAATGATAAATCTGAACTATATATGTTTGATTTGATTTCATTGCATGTATGATATCCTTCTATGTATGTTTTCATAACCATTTAAATTAGTTCTCTGATATATGTATGTTTGATTTAAATATTTAATTGTGTCTTCTTATATTTGGATTGAGATGAAATGTTTTCATTAGATTAGGTATTTTCATATGGTTTCTTGCTTCAAATTAGAAGTGTTTTCGATATCTAGAATTGCAAGGATCTAAAAAGGCAAGTTTTTTCTCTGAAATTTTAAATGGAATGCTATAAAAAATTAGGGGTACCAATGGAAAATATTTTTAGATCATCATCAAGGAGTTCATGAGTAGAAGTTACGGGAAAAATTGTAGGGGAAATGGAGAAAAAATGAAGGAGATGTGAGCAAAAATGTGATTTTTGCAATAGGGTTTCTTGAAAATTTAGTAGCATAACTAAATACTGGCAGAAATCAAGGAAAAGGAAATATTAAAAAGGGATTAAAAAAATGGCTAAGTGTATGTTTATAGTCACCTCTTAACATTAACCTAGCTACTCACATTCTAACTCATCCTTGACCATTCTGGATTAACATGGGTTACATGGCATGATAGGGTAGGGTTACAAGCCTTAAGTGACAAAGGGACTTAAAGGGGTCATAATGTGAGAAGTGGTTAAGTATTCATGAGAGGGGGCAACATAATCAAGTTGGGGTGCTGAGGAATTGAATACCTAGTGAGAATCTTACAAGCCTTAAGTGACGAAAGTGAGAGATTTCATGTGGTGGTGCATTCTGATGTCCCAAGTTGAAAAGGGTAAAAATTTGACAATAAGCCTTTATTAGTATTCTTAGATTCCACCCATCGCTTGAATAATCCTCCTCTAATGAAGAATCAACTCATGTCTTCCTCCGCAGAAGATCTTGAATGATGAGGCTTTTCCATAGACCATCTTATTGAATCTGGAAACTACAAATGAAACTTTCTCATCTTCCAAGATGTTCACATGCTCCAATGTGTTGAGTCAATTCTCAGGAATGGCATTGATATTTCCACATTGACTAAAATATTTTTCATTTAACTCTTCATAGGATTCTAGAGATATAACCTATGATCTCTACAAGGGCTGAACTAAAGTATTGACTATTTAAGGAAAGGGTCATACACATTTTCCTGAACCAATTCTTAAAATTTGAATCCTGAAGATTCTTCATATGGAATTATTCTCCCTGAGAGGAGTACCAAGATCATGCATTCTTGTGCCAAGATCTTCCAAAAATTTTTATACAGTCTCCTCATGGGATTCAAAATTAGAAATGGCTTCTTTAGAACATCAAACCTCTAGGTGATGGTATGGGACAATTTATGTCATACAAGTTCTCTGAATCAAATGAAAACACACATGAGCTCACCAAGGAATGAGAATCAAAATTATTCATCTCACTCACAAATGGGAGATTATTTTCCCAATGGAATTTCTCTTTCTTGATCTCAACTCTATTCCGATTAATTTTCAAAAATATGACCAAGAACAATCTAAACAAAGAGATAATCTCAGGAAATAGATCATGCTCACCCAATGGTCACATGTCCTTCTTTGTAGTATGAATTCTTGATCTTGCTTGTTGGACTGGGGGTTGAAGTTTCAAATGGGATAAATTTCTTCAATTTGAGGAAGAGATGATTAATCTCATGCAATAAATGATGGCACTTATGAATAAAATGTCCTCACACATGTGTTCCCTTAATTGTTTGATGATTTACTTATACTCATAATTCTATGTCTAGTGATCTATGATGAAGAATCCTATTACAATGCAAAAATAATGAGCATGTAAGCACATAGCTGGGGTAGTAGAGGACGGTGAGAGATCACCACAACAACATAGCTCAAGAGAGAAAAGCAAGGAAAGTGATGAAGTAGGTCTAAGAGGACAGAGGAAAGTCTAAAGAGAACAAGAGAGATGGAATGTAAACAAGTGACATTGAATGTTTTGAGTCCTATGAAATGAACAGAGGCGAGGAGTGAGAAGTCATGCCTCAGGATGTTGTGGCACCAAACTGACTATGTTGGCACATCCGGGTGGCTAGGTGAATTGTAGAGGAGGCGGTGTTTTGGTACACGACAAGGTCCTTGCTTCCGGGCTACTTCGTTTGGGCGTAGCCCTGAGACCAAAATATCATTAAACTTCGACGGGTGACTATTCAGATTCCCTTGCACCTAGAGACAGCTCGTCTGATCCATCACCTTGGAATAGGGACCCTCTACAAAATCCACTCTATGTTTTTTCCTTCTCATTTCGGTGCTCTCGCTGCCCTATTGTTTGCAAACGCATGAAATAGTGCAGTTGGAGTTAGTGATTAGTTGTCAAACGCTATATTTTGCAAATGGTGGGTTGTGGCACCAAACCGACTACACTGGAATGTCCGGGTAGCTAGATGAATGGTATAGGAGGTGGTTTATTGGTGCGCGACAAGTTTTTTTCTTCCGGGCTACTTCATTCGAGCGTAGTCCCTTAAGAGCCCTGAGACCAAAATATCGTTGGACTTCGACGGGTGACTACTCAGACTCCGTGGCACCTAGAGATTGCTCGTCTGATCTGACACCTCAGTGTAGGGACCCTATAAAAAATCCTCTCTCAGATTTTTCCTTCTCATTTCGGTGCTCTTGCTACCCTATTTTTTGAAAACATGTGAAATAGTGCAATTGGAGCCATTGATTGGTTGTCAAATGCTATATATTGCAAACGGTGGGTTGTGGAACCAAACTAAATACAGCGGCACATTTGGGTGGCCAGGTGAATGCTAGAGGAGGTTTTTTTTCGGTGTGCGACAAGGTCGTTGCTTCCGGGATACTTCGTTCAGGCGTAGTCCCTTAAGAGCCCTGAGACCAAAATATCATTCAACTTCGACGAGTGACTACTCAAACTCCGTGGCACCTAGAGATGGCTCATCTGATCCAAAACCTCATCATAGGGACCCTCTACAAAATCCTCTCTCGGGTTTTTCCTTCTCATTTCGGTACTCTCGCTGCCCTATTGTTTGCAAACGCATAAAATAGTGTAGTTGGAGCCAGTGATTGGTTGTCAAACGCTATATTTTGCAAATGGTGGGTCGTGGCACCTAACCGAGTTTTTCGACACATCCAAGTGGCTAGGTGAATGCTAGAGGAGGTGGTGTTTTGGTGTGCGACAAGGTTGTTGCTTCCGGGCTACTTCGTTCGGGCGTAGTCCCTTAAGAGCCTTGAGACCAAAATATCATTCAACTTTGACGGGTGACTACTCGGACTCCGTGGCACCTAGAGATGGTTCATCTGATCCAACACCTCGGTGTAGGGACCCTCTACAAAATCCTCTCTCATTTTTTTCCTTCTCATTTCAGTGCTCTCGCTGCACTATTGTTTGCAAACGCGTGAAATACTGCAGTTGGAGCTAGTGATTGGTTGTCAAACGCTATATTTTACAAATGGTGGGTTGTGGCACCAAAATGAATGCACCGGAAAATCTAGGTTACCAGGTTGATGCTAGAGGAGGTAGTTTTCTGGTGCGCGACAAGGTCGTTGCTTCCGGGCTACTTCGTTCGGGCGTAGTCTCTTAAGAGCCCCGAGACAAAAATATCATTCAACTTCGACGGGTGACTACTCGAACACCGTAAAATCTAGAGACATCTCGTCTAATTTTAAACCTTTGCATAGGGACCCTCTAAAAAAGCCTCTCTCAATTTTTTCCTTCTCATTTCGGTGCTCCCACTGCCCTATTGTTTATAAACGAACGAAATAGTGCAGTTAGAGCCAGTGATTGGTTGCCAAACGCTATATTTTGTGAACGGTGGGTCGTGACACTGAACCGACTGCACCGGCATGTCTGGGTGGCTAGGTGAATGATAGATCAGGTGGTTTTTAGTGCGCAACAAGGTCGTTGCTTCTGAGCTACTTCGTTCGAGCGTAGTCCCTTAAGAGCCCTGAGACAAAAATATCGTTCAACTTCAACGGGTGACTACTCAGACTCGGTGGCACCTAGAGACAACTCGTCTAACCTGAAACCTTGGCATAGGGACCCTCTAAAAAATCCTCTCTCAGTTTTTTCCTTCTCATTTTGGTGTTGTCGCTGCCCTATTGTTTACAAACGCTCAAAATAGTGTTCTTGGAGTCAGTGATTGGTTGTCAAACGCTATATTTTGCAAACAGTGGGTCATGGCACTGAAACGATTACATTGGCACATATCGATGGCTAGGTGAACACTAGAGGAGGTGGTGTTTTGGTGCGCGATAAATTCATTGCTTCCGGGCATAGTCCCTTAACAACCTATAGACCAAAATATCGTTCAACTTCGATGGGTGACTACTCAGACTCCGTGGAACCTAGAGATGGCTCATCTGATCTAACACCTCAGTGTAGGGACCCTCTACAAAATCCTCTCTCGGTTTTTTCCTTCTCATTTCGGTGCTCTCGCTGCCCTATTGTTTGCAAATGCATGAAATAGTGCTTGTTGGAGGCCAGTGATTGGTTTTCAAACGCTATATTTTACAAACGGTGGGTCATGGCACCAAACAAACTACACCGGCACATGTGGGTGGCCAATTGAATTCTAGAGGAGGTGGTTTTCTGGTGTGTGACAAGGCCATTGCTTCCGGGCTACTTCGTTCGGGAGTAGTCCCTTAAGAGCCCTGAGACCAAAATATCGTTCACCTTTGACGGATGACTACTTGGACTCCGTGGCACCTAGAGATTCCTCATCTGATCTAACACCTCGGCATAGGGATCCTCAAATAGCCTCTCTCAATTTTTTCCTTCTCATTTCGGTTCTCTCGCTGCCCTATTGTTTGCAAACGCGTGAAATAGTGCAGTTTGAGCCAGTGTAAGGTTGTCAAATGCTATATTTTGCAAATGGTGAGTCGTTGCACCAAACTGACTGTGTCAATATGTCCGGGTGGCTAGGTGAACACTATAGGAGGTATTTTTTTGGTACGCAAACAAGTTCGTTGCTTCCGGGCTACTTCGTTCGGGCATAGTCCCTTAAGAGCCCTAAGACCAAAATATCATTCAACTTCGACGAGTGACTACTCAGACTCCGTGGCACCTAGAGACGTCTCGTTTGATTTGAAACCTCATCGTAGGGACCCTCTACAATATACTCTCTTGGATTTATCCTTCCCAGATTGGTGCACACGCGTAGGTATGGTCTTGTAAACACTTGGGGAGAAGTCGTTTTCAAATTTACAACATTTTCAAAATTTACAACTTTTCCAAAATTTACAACTTTGTCAAAATTTACTACTTTTTCAAAATTTACAACGTTTTCAAAATTACAAAACATTTTCAAAATTTACAACTTTTTCAAAATTTACATTTTTTCAAAATTTACAATGTTTTCAAATTTAAAAATTTACAATTTTCAAAATTTACAACTTTTTCAAAATTTACAAATTTTTCAAAATTTACAAAATTTTTCAAAATTTACAATTTTTTCAATATTTACAACTTTGTCAAAATTACAACATGTTCAAAATTTACAACATTTTCAAAATTTAGAACTTTTTCAAAATTTACAACATTTTTATAATTTACACATTTTTCAAAATTTACAACTTTTTCAAAATTTACAACATTTTCAAAATTTACAACTTTTTCATAATTTACAACTTTTTCAAACAATGAAAGCATCTCTTAGCTTCGAGAATTTAAAATTCTCTACTAACAGTGTTAACCACATGAAGGTGGAAGCTTTTCTGGCACCACTAACTTAAACATAAAAGTGTTAGTCAAAGAAATTTAAGTTTCCAATCAAAACCATATGCTATCTATATATACAAAATACACAAATTTAAAATAAAATATATTCAAACTTAAATCTAGATCTTTAAACTAACAAATTTATATATATATTGAAAATAAATTATATATACCAGACATGAGCATTGTAAATTCATTCCAATGAACCATCAGGATCGGATCTACTCTGAATAGTAGACAAGATTGCTTCATGATATGGCTCTCGAACCTTCCAAATAATATTGTTATTAGGACTTCCTCGATATCTATATAGCTGAATATTTGTCGCTAGAACTAGATGCGAATATAAGAGTATTTTCCTTTGTGTCTCAAAGTCTTCAAACACCCAAACAGAGGAGTTTTTTAATGGATACCGTCGAAGCCAAGTTCCAGTAACTACCACTGACCCTGTAGGATACTCAATATATTCACCATCTATAATAGGAGAAGTCAACTTCTTTTTTTCCTCGATGCAATGACATAAGAAATAGTATGTTCCTTCTTCATTGTCTTCTGTCGCAATTACTGCAAACACATGTCCTACAAAAAAAACAAAGGTTGAACAACTCAAATTTAAATTACATATTAAAATTTCAATGGACATAACTCAATACAAAAATTAAATAAATAACTAGAAATATCTTGTCGCACCAAAATCAAAATTTCGTCAAAGTCCTTGGATGTTGCAACTTCATCTGCAGAAACAAGTCGTAATGCTTGTGGAAGTTGATAACTAGGAAGAGGAGTTAGAGGCCTACAAATCCATCCATCCACCCATTCTTGTGAATCACACTCAGCAGTGACAAATTTGATACAAGATGCATAAAAACATGTCAACTTTCTTGTCCATATGACCCACGAAGTAGTGTCTGAGCTACAAAACGAGTGCATATCACTGGACCCAGTGAGTGTCATATAATCCTCGTAGTTAGCAATTTGTTGTTCCTCTATCAACCAAAATATCTGTGAACTGTGGAATTTTCTTGAGAACCTCGGGCCATGTTGTTAGTACACCATTCCACTATCTTTTAATTTAGCACCATCTTTGTACTTCAACTCTTCTCTCGCAAGAACTCTTTTTACACATGCCCCTGCATCGTCATGCTCTCCTTTTTCATGTCCAGCCTTAGTGAAACTCCAAATATTTTGCACACCCATCTTGACGTGCATTTTTCTCATCCAATTAAACATTCATACATTCTTAAACTGAGACATGCAATTATCTGACCATATATAATGTTGTTTGAAGTGGATGTCCCTATCAGAGAAGTTTCCATAAAATAACTGGAAACACCCTTGCAAAAATTTAGTAGAATGAGTACGATCATCACTGATATAAAAGTGGTACTCTCTTAAAAAATTTCGATCATTCTCTGTACTGTCAGGAGAATGTAGAAATGCTATATACACAAAAATGGCAACTTGTACTGAGTTGTAATATTACGATTTATGGTTGTAATGTGTAAATATCTACAAAATCGACCACTGAAAAAATAGTACCAATAGGAAATATTTCTTTGCATAGCTTGAACTATTCATCCAACCATCAAGCTCTATGTGTATGCCTCACATACTCATAAACAATTTCATCCTTAAATTTTCTCAAAAATTAGAAAACAGGCATTTGTTCTGTAACTAGCTCACACCATTTAGACTCTTTTCTATCTTTCAAATGGTATGCAACTGATTTATATTTATCAAACTCAACTAAATTATGTCCTATTGTACCTTCAATTTTCTCATGGATGCAACTTTCTAATTTAGGTAATCCACCGCATGTACTACAACTTCTAGATAAACAATCCTGACTATAACAAAATTGTCCAACTTCTTTTTCACAAAATATAGTAGGAATGAAGACCCTGGAAGATATTGGTTGAACTTGAGCACCAGATTCTGATAACATAGTTTCAGAATGAAAATTAGAATGAATACGTAAAAATTTAGCATAATGCATCGTAAATTCAACATGTTGCCTACAACAACAAGTGGTGCGAACGTGGTTGATTTTCACATAGATTGGTTTCAACATTTCAAAAAAACTTTGACTAATTTTAATTTCTAGATTCTCTTGTTCAAACTTATGAAAAAATTGAGTTTGATTCATATCTAAGAAATGCTTTGGATGTGGTTCACGATTAGTAGAACTAACTCTATGTTTTATAAAATCTCTTGTATTAGGTGAAACTCTAGTGTTATCATGCCAAAATTTAATAACAACTTCTCTTATAGCAACAGAATTATTTTTGTCCTTACGCGGTGCTCTAGCAGAAAATGCCCAAAAATTGGCATTATTGAGTGATTGAAGGATATTACGTCTTTCAATTACTTTCATTAGAGTTTTTTGATTAACTTGCAACATTCGACTTGTTTGCGTAATCAAACGTTGTTTTTTTATTGATTCACTTACAACACTAGTAGCAAGTACACGACGCACAATATTACTATCCCTAGTGCGTCTCTTGACACCAACAATGTGATATGCATCATGAAGGTTTTCAACAATTGTAGAGAATTGACCACGTATATTAGATGTTGTCGATCCTAAGGTGTTTAATGTAGGTCTCATTTTAATCAATTTCATCAAACTAACCAACAACTGACATCTTTGGGAATCATTTAAAATTTCAAAATGATTATCCCAAATTTCAGTGGCTTTTCTTCTGATTTGTCGTTCAAAAAGTTTGTCAGACATTGGTTTCAAAAAAATTTCGTTAATTTCAATAAAAAAATTAGGTTTCTTACGTAAAATCCTATGAGCTGTTTTTGTTAAATTTTGCTTGTCTATAGTTTCAACATGAATTTCCTTATTCACATTTTCATTATCTCATTCAATTTCAACATTTGCTACATAATGAGTATTTAATTCTTCTTCAACATTGACAGTAAAAACATCTTCATCACGAGTATTTAATTCAACTTCAACATTGACAGTAGAAACATTACCTAGTTCTTCATTGCTTACAATAGTTGGGGTTGAAGATGAACCTCTTCTTGATTCACGAAGTTTCCACATTAACTCAGCATTTTGAATTTTGTTGGCCTTTAATTCATTTGGTGTTTTTTTACTTAATGACTTCCTTTTTTTACTTCATTTTTTGTCTCCCATGATGTTTTTCTTCCGGTGATAAGAAAAACGTGCAGAAAAATACAGTATTTTGCAGTAATTCGTACGGTAAGGTCAGAGAGTAAAAATCAGATGGTAATTCAGACATTGGGATGTGGGTAAATATGATTTATGGACCGTGAGTGTGCTTTATAAATTGCGATCATGATTTATAAAGCGTGCTCGTGGTTTTTGTTAAAAAAAACTATGATCATACTTTATAAACCATGATCACGGATCTATCTACCGAACCTAAGCCTCGGAAAATAATTTTTTTTCCCCAACCAAAGCTATGGAAGGTCATTATGAAGTGTAAAAGGTCAAAAAACCTCAAATCTACTCTTCCAAATACTTGAACCATGCTAAAAAACTGAAAAAAATTCACAAAAATGGTGTGATCGCGTAGGGGAGACTGTTAGATTTGTATAAATATTAATTTTAAAGTGATTAGAATAAGATAAATATCATTTCATAATTTTTTACTAATAATAGGTCTTTAAGACATTTTTTCTGGAGAATGTTCATGTCTACATTTAAGACTGTAACTTTTGTTTCGCTTATCAAAATATGATAAAACTTATACCATCCCCAACATGGCCAAATTCTATACACATTAAAATATATATATATTTGATTTCAATATTTTTTGGTATAGTTATGGCGGGCAAACAGAAAACACTCCGTTTTCTAAATATTTTCAGACCACTTTCATGGAAAAAATCATAAAAAAAAATATTGCTCAAAAAAATACAAATAAATCCATCCCAAGATAGACAAATACATCTAACGTTTCACCAAAGGAAAAAAAAATAACAAGATTTGGTTATCCAAAATGTAGGAAAACGGACTACAATCTTATAAGTTAAAAAAAAAAAAAAAACTAAGTCATATAATTTTAAGTGTTTAATATAGCTAAACTTGTCTATTTTTTTTTTAAATTAGTATTTTAGAAACTAGATTCTGATTCTATGATTCATATTCATATAATTTTTTCTAATTAGAGTGCGCGTATAGCTAATAATCCCTACAAGTTGAGGATTTCGCTATTTTTTGCAATATGACGGCCACGGATGACCCTATATTTGTCCATCAACTTCTTGCACTTACCCATTACATTAACCGTATAATGAATTAAGTGTTAGTTTATTTCTAAAATTCCTCCCTTAATTCAGCATATTTTGAAGTGAACAAGAGAGAAAAACTTTGAATTCCTCAAATTTTAGATGTGCAAGAGACTTTGTGAAGATATCTGCACACTGATGTTCTGTAGGGACATGTTGGAGTTAGATGTTGATGTTATGAACATGTTCATGAATGACATGTACTTACACCTCAAAGTGTTTGGTGCATTCAGGAAAAAAATATATTCCAAACAAGTTTTATTACTCCTTAATTGCCTACATGTAGGATTGTTGGATATTTCTATAGTATTCCCAATCCTTCAAGTATACTTCAAATCCATATTGCTTCACAGAAAGCTCCACCTACTGCACAATATTCTAATTCTTTGGAGGATATTGAAACACAAATCTTATTCTTAATCCCCCATGATATCAGTACAGATCCCAAAAAGAATACAAATCCTGAAGTGGATTTCTTGTCCTCTAAGTTTCCTGCATGATTGAATTTGAATATCAGTTATGAAGAAGTTAATGTTGTTCTTGTATTCTAGGCCATAGTCTATAGTTCATCTGGTGTACCTCAGTATCCTCTTTTTCTTATTCCAGTGAAGAAACCCTTGGGTCTTGCAATGAACCGTTTGTTAAGATAACTAATCTGCATAGCTCATATCCAGCCGAGTTGTAAGTCAAGTAGCTGAGATCCATCAACTGCCGGATAGAGTGTTGTATTTACTTGAGCTGATGGATATGTTTGAGACAATTGAAGTTCGTCCCATAGTGTGGTAAAAATTTTTTAGAATCCATTCATTATTGAAATTGTACGAGGTTTTCCTGGCAGATTTCAATGTGAACAAAGATATGATTTATCTTTCCAAGCTTAGTCCTCCAGACAATAATGCAGAAGCTCGAGATCGGTCATGTCGAATGACTGTTATATCTTATTTTGACTCAATTTACTCTTGAGCGAGAGTTTCATTGACAGGCTACAAAATACTATTCCCACCCTTTACTATTTGAGGGCTAGATATTAGGTCGTATGGACTCCTGTTTTGGAATCCAATCGTTGAATGATTATGCTCATCGATTTTAATATACCATTCCTGGAGACTTCTTTAAACCATTATAGTTGATTTATGAGTTTACATACCTTTCCTCTTAACTGGTATGTAAAAACCTTAGTTGATCTTGTATTAATCTTCCTGTAATCACCATTAAGAAAAGGCACATTCACATCCATTTGGTGTATTTCCAACCAAAATGTGTAGCTAGAGAAAATATTAACTGAACATTTTATCTTACCGTGGGGAGCAAAAGTCTTCATCTTATCAATGCCTTATTTTTGTAGCATACCTTAACAATCGTCTACCTGTGTGTTTTTATCAATGTCATCTCTGTTTTACTTCGTTTTGAAATACATCTACATCTAATCAGCTTTTTCCCTGGTGGCAGATCTATAAGTTTCCATGTATATTTTAAATAGTTGACATTAATTCTGCCTCTATAACATTTTCCAAGGTTTAGACTGAAGGGATTCTGAGAAAGGGATGAATAAGTAGTCTCAAAAACTTACCCATTAAGGCCAAATTAACCTCATCTCGAAGCCATACTGTGATTCCTCATACAGTGTAGGAGATGTAGGGGGCACTATAAATTTTGCATCTATCATCATACTTGGGGATACCATTGGAATAATTTGTGTCCTATGGGAGGTTGAATCACCATCTTCCCCATCATGCACTATCATAATAAAGAGATTACCATCCTCTGGTTTCAAGTAGGAAAGTTTCTGTCCATGCATTTGAAGGTATGGAAAAAGCGCACTTTTCGTTCTTCTCAAATAAATCAACATCCCAGACTAGTATATACATAGTTGTTCTGCGTTCATAAGTATTTGTAATAATTGGAAGAGCACCCTTAACTAATTGAATGTTGCGGTTTCCTAAATATATAACTAATATTATACTAAAATTCGCTTAGGTTATGTTTAGGAATAACCTCTTGTGTGAAGGAAAGAAGATACCACATTGTGGATTTGTTGGGCATTTATGAATTGTAGATTGCATGTTGTGATGGACGGATCAATTAATGAATTATAATTAGATAAATTTCCATTAGGAAATTTGGAGGACAAGTGTGTTAAATAGTAGAAGAAGGTCCGAATTCTATTTATCATCATCTATATCAGACCTTTTTCAATAACTGTACAATAGACTGTTAAACTAGGATGCACATCAAATACATTGAGCCTTCATCTGTGAAGAATTCAAGGTTGGGCCCAAGAGTAGGAGTGGATAGTGGTGGGGGTTTCATACTGGTTGGTATTACGGATTCGTTTATGGACTATTGTTTTCTCACTCTGTCCAAGTGACCAACAGTGGCCTGGAAACCTGAAGAAAGAAGATCAATGCAGTGGGAGACAAATTATTAATGTGGACAGAGTACGAAAGTTTTTTCATGGAAGAGCTGATTCTATAGCAGAATACTATTGAAAACTGTAAGTGAGTAACAAATACATAGGTATGGATTAAGGGATACAAAAATGTACATTTTTTAGAACATGTTATTCCGTGTACATAGGTACGATAGATTTTCTCTATTCTTATGATATTTGGACATTTCTTTTTTATAAAAATTTATTTTCTACAGTTATGACAATAAACTAAATTGGACTAGTGACCTAGAAGTTATCGAACTATTTTAAATATAAAGTGATCTACTCGTTGCACAATAGCGGCACGCTAAACTATTCTTTAAAATAATAAATTATATCAGTTCATATGATTCTATGTTATAAAGTAAATTATAGTATTTGCATATATAACAAGAAACAAAACAATAAAGGGATTGATAACACCAAATAAATTGTTTCTCTAAATAATAATATATCCTAGGGCCTAGTGTATTGTAAAGTTTTCATGTAAAGTGTATTCATATAGGGGAAATCAATTGAAAAGCTATAAATATAAGAATTAAAATCTGGCCGTTAATATAAGGGATACATTACATATGCGTGTACAATGATATTTACTGTGTTATACCTGTATATGCATCGATAGATCACGTATTTTGATTATGTTGAGAGAATTATTTTAAGTTATGAAAATTATAGACAACTTGGCAATTGCGCCCTCAGCCGTTATAACACAAGTTGTTTACATATGACAGCATCGTACGCATTACCATCACTTGACACTCACCTCTTCTAAAGGTACCCCTCTTCGGTTCCTTAATAAAGGTTTTACTCCCCTGTCCGTTTATCTTTGCAACGATATTCAAACAACCCAAAAGACACAGCACTGGCTAAGGACCAACCCTTATTGTGTGGCTTATAACCACCAATTTCTGTGGAGAGGCGAAGGTAACACGAATAATTAATTATAGCCTAGTGGACGTAGGGTAGATAAATTTCCCATGGTATAGTTTTTCATCTAAGAGAAATCATATTGAAAAGATTATTAAACACTAAAAGTTAAATCTGTAATTTATACCAGGATATATTACATATACTTGTAGGACCTTATGTCATTCGAAATAAAATCAGGTTTAATATAGGTTGTCGAAACAAAGCATTATATTGTGGGTGCCAAAGCTATGTGGAAGTTTAGGATAGATTAGCTAGTCACCAAAGAATAATATATTAATTATGAAAAGTAGTGATTAAAATTATATTTCATAAATTAATGCATATATTATGTGTTTTAAATTCCAATGTACATACATTAAAATTGTTGAAAGAATTACATTGGTAATCGACATGGAAACACGTAGGATAAATGGAATATAGTTAGCATACATGAATTCTTATAATAGGGTATATTCTTCAAGTTAATTTTTAACCTTCTATATTTCCTAAAATGTAACGAAGGCGTCAACTGTTACAAAATGTAATCTGAATTAAATAGTGACATTTCTTTCCATCATCTTAATGAAAAACTATATATACTATTTTTGGTTCCCCATCCAAAAAAAAAGAAAAAAAGGTTAATGTGCCATAAGCTATTTATCTTAAAAAATCACAGGCTCGAAAAATGAAAAAATTCAAATGAAAATACCAGGAATAGAGACATAGAATGGTAGGAATAGTAGAAATGGAAAGCGTCTGAACAAAGATAAAACTAGAGAAAAAAGAGATAAAAATGTCTCGGTTCAAACAGTATTTTATTTTATTGTCGTGAAGAACAAGAAAATTTTGCATGGAGATCCAAAAGTAACTGGAAAGTAAGGATTGATTGCGGAGCACGATTCAGTGGACAAAGCAAGGCTCGTGCAGATCCATGATTGAACTACTATATAAAAAACATAGGCACCATTAACTATCTAGAGCACGAGTGATACCGCAATAAAAAAAAGGTCTACACCCTTTATTAAAATATACCCGGATTAGGTAAATATAGGATATTTCATGATTTATGATATGAGTGAAAAACTCATTTGTACCT
>CM034155.1:292140050-292319638 GCA_019776745.2 Taxus chinensis | reverse complement strand
AGAAAAGGTAAAATTGTCTTGAGAACGTAAATCAAGACTATATAATTTACAAAATCATGCTACAAAAGCCATCCCACAGACTTTAGCCAATACATTGCAAACAGTTGATTAGAAAAGTAGAGTACGTAAACCAACCAAATAATATATGGAAGACCGTTGAGGGACTGTAGGTGGTGTTGTGGATAATAAACTATCCTATGTGGCTATAAAAGACAAAAAAATTGAAAAAGACCTCATTTGTGCATTATTTACCGACCCTAGAACCAATGTCCCCCCGCAGTTACTTGCAAACAGTTCCCAATCCATTGGTGCCACGATCACCAAATCAAAAAAAAATTTTGGGACCGATGGTGGATGGTTTTTTAATATCCACCATGCAAAAACAATGAGGTTCCTCTTTATTTTTTGAAGAAACTATATTGTGAGTTCGTGCTCAATGAGTTCCCGAATTATTTTGACTTTTCTAAATTTTTTGGTCGAGAAGGTGGCTGTGCACATAGTAGACCTGGTGCACGCATAGGTCAACCTAGGATCCCCCATCCCCCAAAACCCCCACTACCTTCAGTTATCCCTCCTACAGTGAAGGAGGTTGTGGAGATTGATACATTGTATGCATTAAGGGAGCTTATTGACACTCTGACCCAACATAGTGACCAGATTACATCTGGTGATGTTGGTAGATGAGCCAGTTCTAGCGCACCACACCACTGTGGATCATGTGGTGCCGTATGCACTACGGGCGAGACATCATTTGTTGGTTCACAGGATTTCTTTTCTATAGATGATATGCTGGGGAATGTTTTTAGAACTAGTGCCACTGATATTGTTCTTTCACAGGTAAATTTCAAATAAATATAAATAATATATATATATACAATAGTTTAATTCACATGTTTGAGATTTTAATATATATATATATATATTTGATTGTACGTCATGTACATACATGTAAAAAACTAATTTTTTATTTTATTTTAAATAGCAAGAGCTGGTGAAGGAAACATCTGGCATCGACATACTAGCTACTGCAGCTAGGCGTATTTCAAACATAAGTTTCAAGTTGTAAAAACTTACATTTTTAATTTCATTTGATTGCACTAGATTATTATTATAATATTTCATGTGTATGTTGTACATATTAATATGTTTCTCTTTTATACACAGGATCTTGGCAGGTCATCATTTTCTCTAGGAACTGAGGCTACTGGCACGCCTCACATGAGTTTTACGTAGGTTAGTAAATCTCTTTACACATTTTTTCTAATTACTGGAAGTTCATGTGGATTACATGATTTGGACCTCTGTTATGTGATGAACAGTCATGTAGATTTTAATATTGACTTGTACATGTTTTTTGTATAGCTTATGATACCTAGAGAGACTCCTCCATATATGCAGATTGTGGAGGCTACTGTAGATACTACCATAGCATCTGCAGATCCACTAACTGAGGTACAATTTTTCAAATTTGTTAAATTTTAGAGGTTCATTATTTCTTATTACTTAAATCTACAATATCAAATTTTGTACGTATGTGAAATATTTAATTTGAAAATTAATTATTTGTATGTAGCTTACCCCTCGTGAGTCTATTATTGTCCCTGCAATGCGTCAACAAAAAATTGATAGGGATCATAACATTGCGGTAAGATTTCACATGCATTTTAACTAAATTGTACAAGTTTCTAAATTTTGAATGTATTTTAAAATTTTGGGTGTTAAAAAATTGTTGTTTATGAATGTGCAGGTTATGTTGCATGCATGCTTAGAGACACCTAGGACCACACAGATGAAATTTTTAGTGGCATCTCCCTCCACTACATCCCCAGGTCGTGGACATGCTACTTCTAGCAGGGTGAAGAGAGGGAAGATGTTTCATGAGTAGATTCATAGTCCACCTGGATGTACATACATATACATACATACATACACATACATACATATATATATATATATATATATATATATATATATATGGGCCATTTGGTCCTAGTGAACATGTTTCTTCATATAGTCCATTGTATATATATAGCCTTTTGCGACCGCATGTGGTCCCATATGTACATTATGACACACTTAGTTCGAGATGTACACATACATTATGAACTTATGTATATATGTTCAGAGACTTGCATCTGGACCACACTTTGTTTGATTCTTATATACCCATGTGTGTTGGTTTTCATAATGATAAATATGAACTATATATGTTTGATTTGATTTCATTGCATGTATGATATCCTTCTATGTATGTTTTCATAACCATTTAAATTAGTTCTCTGATATATGTATGTTTGATTTAAAAATTTAATCGTGTCTTCTTGTATTTGGATTGAGATGAAATGTTTTCATTAGATTAGGTATTTTCATATGGTTTCTTGCTTCAAATTTGAAGTGTTTTCGATCTCTAGAATTGCAAGGATCTAAAAAGGCAAGTTTTTTCTCTGAAATTTTAAATGGGATGCTATAAAAAATTAGGGTACCAATGGAAAATATTTTTAGATCATCTTCAAGGAGTTCATGAGTAGAAGTTACGAGAAAAATTGCAGGGGAAATGGAGAAAAAATGAAGGAGATATGAGCAAAAATGTGATTTTTGCAATAGGGTTTCTTGAAAATTTAGTAGCATAACTAAATACTGGCAGAAATCAAGGAAAAAGAAATATTAAAAAGGGATTAAAAAAATGGCTAAGTGTATGTTTATAGTCACCTCTTAACATTAACCTAGCTACTCACATTCTAACTCATCCTTGACCATTCTGGATTAACCTGGGTTACATGGCATGATAGGGTAGGGTTACAAGCCTTAAGTGACAAAGGGACTTAAAGGGGTGATAATGTGAGAAGGGGTTAAGTATTCATGAGAGGGGGCTACATAATCAAGTTGGGGTGCTGATGAATTGAATACCTAGTGAGAATGTTACAAGCCTTAAGTGATGAAAGTGAGAGATTTCATGTGATGGTGCATTCTGATGTCCCAATTTGAAAAGGGTAAAAATTTGACAATAAGCCTTTATTAGTATTCTTAGGTTCCACCCATCGCTTGAATAATCATCCTCTAATGAAGAATCAACTCATTTCTTCCTCCGCAGAAGATCTTGAATGATGAGGCTTTTCCATAGACCATCTTATTGAATCTGGAAACTACAAATGAAACTTTCTCATCTTCCAAGATGTTCACATGCTCCAACGTGTTGAGTCAATTCTTAGGAATGGCATTGATATTTCCACATTGACTAAAATATTTTTCATTTAACTCTTCATAGGATTCTAGAGATATAACCTATGATCTCTACAAGGGCTGAACTAAAGTATTGACTATTTAAGGAAAGGGTCATACATATTTTCCTGAACCAATTCTTAAAATTTGAATCCTGAAGATTCTTCATATGGAATTATTCTCCCTGAGAGGAGTACCAAGATCATGCATTCTTGTGCCAAGATCTTCCAAAAATTTTGATACAGTCTCCTCATGGGATTCAAAATTAGAAATGGCTTCTTTAGAGCATAAAACCTCTAGGTGATGGTATGGGACAATTTATGTCATACAAGTTCTCTAAATCAAATGAAAACACACCTGAGCTCACCAAGGAATGAGAATCAAAATTATTCATCTCACTCACAAATGGGAGATTATTTTCCCAATGGAATTTCTCTTTCTTGATCTCAACTCTATTTCGATTGATTTTCAAAAATATGACCAAGAACAATCTAAACAAGGAGATAATCTCAGGAAATAGATCATGTTTCCTTTTTCAAGGATCATGCTCACCCAATGGTCACATGTCCTTCTTTGTAGTATGAATTCTTGATCTTTCTTGTTGGACTGGGGGTTGAAGTTTCAAATGGGATAAATTTCTTCAATTTGAGGAAGAGATGATTAATCTCATGCAATAAATGATGGCACTTATGAATAAAATGTCCTCACACATGTGTTCCCTTAATTGTTTGATGATTTACTTATACTCATAATTCTGTGTCTAGTGATCTGTGATGAAGAATCCTATTACAATGCAAAAATAATGAGCATGTAAGCACATAGCTGGGGCAGTAGAGGATGGTGAGAGATCACCACAACAACATAGCTAAAGAGAGAAAAGTAAGGAAAGTGATGAAGTAGGTCTAAGAGGACAAAGGAAAGTCCAAAGAGAACAAGAGAGATGGAATGTAAACAAGTGACATTGAATGTTTTGAGTCCTACGAAATGAACGGAGGTGAGGAGTGAGAAATCATGCCTCAGGATGTTGTGGCACCAAACTGACTATGTCAGCACGTCCGGGTGGCTAGGTGAATGCTAGAGGAGGCGGTGTTTTGGTACACGACAAGGTCGTTGCTTTCGGGTTACTTCGTTTGGGCATAGCCCTGAGACCAAAATATCATTAAACTTCGACGGGTGACTACTCAGACTCCCTTGCACCTAGAGACAGCTCGTCTGATCCATCACCTCAGAATAGGGACCCTCTACAAAATCCACTCTATGTTTTTTCCTTCTCATTTCAGTGCTCTCGCTGCCCTATTGTTTGCAAACGCATGAAATAGTGCAGTTAGAGTTAGTGATTAGTTGTCAAACGCTATATTTTGCAAATGGTGGGTTGTGGCACCAAACCGACTACACTGGAATGTCTGGGTGGCTAGATGAATGCTAGAGGAGGTGGTTTTTTGGTGCGCGACAAGTTTTTTCTTCCGGGCTACTTCATTCGAGCGTAGTCCCTTAAGAGCCCTGAGACCAAAATATCGTTGGACTTCGACGGGTGACTACTCAGACTCCGTGGCACCTAAAGATGGCTCATCTAATCCGACACCTCAGTGTAAGGACCCTATAAAAAAGCCTCTCTCAGATTTTCCTTCTCATTTCGGTGCTCTTGCTACCCTATTGTTTGAAAACATGTGAAATAGTGCAATTGGAGCCATTGATTGGTTGTCAAATGATATATATTGCAAACGGTGGGTTGTGGAACCAAACTAAATACAACGGCACATTTGGGTGGCCAAGTGAATGCTAGAGGAGGTTTTTTTTTGGTGTGCGACAAGGTCATTTCTTCCGGGCTACTTCGTTCAGGCGTAGTCCCTTAAGAGCCCTGAGACCAAAATATCATTTGACTTCGACGAGTGACTACTCAAACTCTGTGGCACCTAGAGATGGTTCGTCTGATCCAAAACCTCATCATAGGGACCCTCTACAAAATCCTCTCTCGGTTTTTTCCTTCTCATTTCGGTACTCTCGCTGCCCTATTGTTTGCAAACGCGTAAAATAGTGTAGTTGGAGCCAGTGATTGGTTGTCAAACGCTATATTTTGCAAATGGTGGGTCGTGGCACCTAACCGAGTTTTTCAACACATCCAAGTGGCTAGGTGAATGCTAGAGGAGGTGGTGTTTTGGTGTGCGACAAGGTTGTTGCTTCCGTGCTACTTCGTTCGGGCGTAGTCCCTTAAGAGTCTTGAGACCAAAATATCATTCAACTTTGACGGGTGACTACTCGGACTCCGTGGCACCTAGAGATGGTTCATTTGATCCAACACCTCGGTGTAGGGACCCTCTACAAAATCCTCTCTCATTTTTTTCCTTCTCATTTCAGTGCTCTCGCTGCCCTATTGTTTGCAAACACGTGAAATACTGCAATTGGAGCCAGTGATTGGTTGTCAAATGCTATATTTTACAAATGGTGGGTTGTGGCACCAAAATGAATGCACCGGAAAATCCAGGTTACCAGGTTGATGCTAGAGGAGGTAGTTTTCTGGTGCGCGACAAGGTCGTTGCTTCCGGGCTACTTCGTTCGGGCGTAGTCTCTTAAGAGCCCCGAGACAAAAATATCATTCAACTTCGACGGGTGACTACTCGGACACTGTAGAATCTAGAGACATCTCATCTAATTTGAAACCTTGGCATAGGGACCCTCTAAAAAAGCCTCTCTCAATTTTTTCCTTCTCATTTCGGTGCTCCCACTGCCCTATTGTTTATAAACGAACGAAATAGTGCAGTTAGAGCCAGTGATTGGTTGCCAAACGCTATATTTTGTGAACGGTGGGTCGTGACACTGAACCGACTGCACCGGCATGTCTGGGTGGCTAGGTGAATGATAGATCAGGTGGTTTTTTAGTGCGCAACAAGGTCGTTGCTTCTGAGCTACTTCGTTCGAGCGTAGTCCCTTAAGAGCCCTGAGACAAAAATATCGTTCAACTTCAACGGGTGACTACTCAGACTCGGTGGCACCTAGAGACAACTCGTCTAACCTGAAACCTTGGCATAGGGACCCTCTAAAAAATCCTCTCTCAGTTTTTTCCTTCTCATTTTGGTGTTGTCGCTGCCCTATTGTTTACAAACGCTCAAAATAGTGTTGTTGGAGTCAGTGATTGGTTGTCAAACGCTATATTTTGCAAACAGTGGGTCATGACACTGAAACGATTACGCTGGCACATCTCGATGGCTAGGTGAACACTAGAGGAGGTGGTGTTTTGGTGCGCGATAAATTCATTGCTTCCGGGCATAGTCCCTTAACAACCTGTAGACTAAAATATCGTTCAACTTCGACGGGTGACTACTCAGACTCCGTGGAACCTAGAGATGGCTCATCTGATCTAACACCTCAGCGTAGGGACCCTCTACAAAATCCTCTCTCAGTTTTTTCCTTCTCATTTCGGTGCTCTCACTGCCCTATTGTTTGCAAACGCGTGAAATAGTGCTGTTGGGGCCAGTGATTGGTTTTCAAACGCTATATTTTACAAACGGTGGGTCATGGCACCAAACAAACTACACCGGCACATGTGGGTGGCCAATTGAATTCTAGAGGAGGTGGTTTTTCTGGTGTGTGACAAGGCCATTGCTTCCGGGCTACTTCGTTCGGGAGTAGTCCCTTAAGAGCCCTGAGACCAAAATATCGTTCACCTTTGACGGATGACTACTTGGACTCCGTGGCACCTAGAGATTCCTCATCTGATCTAACACCTCGGCATAGGGATCCTCTAAAATAGCCTCTCTCAATTTTTTCCTTCTCATTTCGGTTCTCTCGCTGCCCTATTGTTTGCAAACGCGTGAAATAGTGCAGTTTGAGCCAGTGTAAGGTTGTCAAATGCTATATTTTGCAAATGGTGAGTCGTTGCACCAAACTGACTGTGTCAATATGTCCGGGTGGCTAGGTGAACACTATAGGAGGTATTTTTTTGGTACGCAACAAGTTCGTTGCTTCCGGGCTACTTCGTTCGGGCATAGTCCCTTAAGAGCCCTAAGACCAAAATATCATTCAACTTCGACGAGTGACTACTCAGACTCCGTGGCACCTAGAGACGTCTCGTTTGATTTGAAACCTCATCGTAGGGACCCTCTACAATATACTCTCTTGGATTTATCCTTCCCAGATTGGTGCACACGCGTAGGTATGGTCTTGTAAACACTTGGGGAGAAGTCGTTTTCAAAATTTACAACATTTTCAAAATTTACAACTTTTCCAAAATTTACAACTTTGTCAAAATTTACTACTTTTTCAAAATTTACAACGTTTTCAAAATTTACAACATTTTCAAAATTTACAACTTTTTCAAAATTTACATTTTTTTCAAAATTTACAATTTTTTCAAAATTTACAAATTTTTCAAAATTTACAACTTTTTCAAAATTTACAAATTTTTCAAAATTTACAACATTTTCAAAATTTACAATTTTTTCAATATTTACAACTTTGTCAAAATTTACAACATGTTCAAAATTTACAACATTTTCAAAATTTAGAACTTTTTCAAAATTTACAACATTTTTATAATTTACACATTTTTCAAAATTTACAACTTTTTCAAAATTTACAACATTTTCAAAATTTACAACTTTTTCATAATTTACAACTTTTTCAAACAATGAAAAGCATCTCTTAGCTTCGAGAATTTAAAATTCTCTACTAACAGTGTTAACCACGTGAAGGTGGAAGCTTTTCTGGCACCACTAACCTAAACATAAAAGTGTTAGTGAAAGAAATTTAAGTTTCAAATCAAAACCATATACTATCTATATATACAAAATACACAAATTTAAAATAAAATATATTCAAACTTAAATCTAGATCTTTAAACTAACAAATTTATATATATATATATTGAAAAGAAATTATATATATACCAGACATGAGCATTGTAAATTCATTCCAATGAACCATCAGGATCGGATCTACTCTGAATAGCAGACAAGATTGCTTCATGATATGACTCTCAAACCTTCCAAAGAATCTTGTTATTAGGCCTTCCTCGATATCTATACAGCTGAATATTTGTCGCTAGAACTAGATGCAAATATAAGAGTATTTTACTGTGTGTTTTAGAAGTCTTCAAACACCCAAACAGAGGATTTTTTTTTAATGGATATCGTCGAAGCCAAGTTCCCGTAACTACCACTGACCATGTAGGATACTCAATATATTCGCCATCTATAATAGGAGAAGTCAACTTCTTTCTTTCCTCGATGCAACAACATAAGAAATAGTTTGTTCCTTCTTCATTGTCTTCTATCGCAATTATTACAAACACATGTCCTAAAAAAAAAACAAAGGTTAAACAACTCAAATTCAAATTACATATTAAAATTTTAATGAACATAACTCAATACAAAATTTAAATAAATAACCATAAATACCTTGTCACACCAAAATCAAAATTTCGTCAAAGTCCTTGGATGTTGCAACTTCATTTACAAAAACAAGTTGTAATGCTTGTGGAGGTTGATAACTAGGAAGCAGGAGTTAGAGGCCTGCAAATCCATCCATCCACCCATTCTTGTGAATCACACTCAGCATTGACAAATTCAATACAAGATGCACAAAAACATTTCAACTTTCTTGTCCATACGGCGCACGATGTAGCATCCCAGCTATAAAATGAGTGCATATCAATGGACCTAGTGAGTGTCATACAATCCTCGTAGTTAGAAATTTGTTGTTCCTCTATCAACCAAAAATATCTGTGAACTATAAAATTTTCTTGAGAACCTTAGGCCATGTTGTAAGTACACCATTCCACTATGCTCTTTGCATCTTTTTAATTTAGCACCATCTTTGTACTTCAACTCTTCTCTTGCAAGAGCTCTTTTCACACATGCCCCTGCACTGTCATGCTCTTCTTTTCCATGGCTAGCCCTCAGTGAAACTACAAATATGTTGCACACCCATCTTGACATGCATCATGCTCATCCAATAAAACATTTGTGCATGTTTAAATTAAGACATGTAATTATTTGACCATATATAATGTTGTTTGAAGTGGATGTCCCTATCAGACAAGTTTCCATAAAATAACTGGAAACACCCTTGCACAAATTTCGTAGAATGAGTACGATCATCATTGATATAAAAGTGGTACTCTCTTACAAAAATTTGATCATTCTCTGTACTGTCAGCAGAATGTAGAAATGATATATGCACAAAAATTTCAACTTGCACTGAGTTGTAATATTGCGATTGAACCTCCATTTGTGGTTGCAATGTGTAATTCTCTACAAAATCGACCACTGAAACAATAGTACCAATAGGAAATTTTTCTTTACATAGCTGGAACTGTTCATCCAACCATCGAGCTCTATGTGTATGCCTCGCATACTCATAAACAATTTCATGCTTAAATTTTCTCAAAAATTGGAAAACAGACATTTGTTCTGTAACTAGCTCACATTGTTTAGACTGTTTTCCAGACTTTCAACTGGTATGCAACTGATTTATATTTATCAAATTCAACTAAATTATGTTCTATTTTACCTTCAATTTTCTCATGGATGGAACTTTCCAATTCAGGTAATCCGCCGCATGTACTACAACTTCCATATAAACAATCCTAACTATAAAAAAAATTGTCCAACTTCTTTTTCACAAAATATAGTAGGAATGAAGATCCCTAGAAGATATTGGTGGAAATTGAACACCACATTCTGATAACATAGTTTCAGAATGAAAATTAGAATGAATACGTAAAAATTTAGCATAATGCATCGCAAATTCAACATGTTTCCTATAACAGCAAGTGGTGCGAGCGTGGTTGATTTTCACATAGAATGGTTTCAACATTTTAAAAAAACTGTTGAATAATTTTAATTTCCAGATTATCTTGTTCAAACTTACAAAAAAAATTGAGTTTGAGTCATATCTAAGAAATGCTTTGGATGTGGTTCATGATTAGCAGAACCAACTCTTTGTTTTATAGCATCTCTTGTATTAGGTGAAACTCTAGTGTTATCATGCCAAAATTTAATAACAACTTCTCTTATAGCAGCAGAATTATTTTTGTCCTTACGCAGTGCTTTAGCAGAAAATACCCAAAAATTGGCATTTTTGAGTGATTGAAGGATATTACATCTTTCAATTGCTTTCATTAAAGTTTTTCAATTAACTTGCAACATTCGACTTGTTTTGCGTAATCAAACATTGTTTTTTTTATTGATTCACTTACAACACTAATAGCAAATACACGATGCACAATATTACTATCCCTAGTGCGTCTCTTGACAGCAACAGTGTGATATGCATCATGAAGGTTTTCAACAATTGTAGAGGTTTGACCATGTATATTATATGTTGTCAATCCTAAGGTGTTTAATGTAGCTCTCATTTTAATAAATTTCATCAAACTAACCAACAACTAACATCTTTGGGAATCATTTGAAATTTTAAAAGGATTATCCCAAATTTCAGTGGCTTTTCTTCTGATTTGTCATTCAAAAATTTTGTCAGACATTGGTTTCAAAATGTTTTCATCAATTTCAATAAAAAAATTAGGTTTCTTATGTAAAATCCTACGAGGTGTTTTTGTCAAATTTTGCTTGTCTATAGTTTCAACATGAATTTCCTTATTCACATTTTCATTGTCTCCTTCAATTTCAACATTTACTATATCATGAGTACTTAATTCTTCTTCAAAGTTGAAAGTAAAAACATCTTCATCACGAGTATTTAATTCAACTTCAACATTGATAGTAGAAACATTACCTGGTTCTTCATTACTTACAATAGTTGGCGTTGAAGATGATCCTCTTCTTGATTCATGAATTTTCTGCATTCACTCAACATTTTAAATTTTATTGGCCTCTAATTCGTTTGGTATTTTTTTACTTCATGACTTCCTCTTTTGACTTCGTTTTTTGTCTCCCATGATGTTTTGCTTCCAGTTATAAGAAAAAACGTGCAAAAAAAGATAGAATTTCACAGTAATTCATATGGTAAGGTCAAAGAGTAAAAATCACATGGTAATTTAGACATTGGGATGTGTGTAAATATGATTTATGAACTGCGAGCGTGCTTTATAAACTACGATCACGAGTTTCTAAAACGCGCTTGCGGTTTTTGTTAAAAAAACTACAATCGTGCTTTATAAACTACGATTACGAATCTATCTACCGAACCTAAGCCTCGGAAAATATTTTTTTTCCCCAACCAAAGCTATGGAAGGTCATTATGAAGTTTAAAAGGTCAAAAAACCTCAAATCTACTCTTCGAAAGACTTGAACCATGCTAAAAAACTGAAATTTTTTCACAAAAATGGTGTCATCGCGTAGGGGAGACTGTTAGTTTTGTATAAATATTAATTTTAAAGTGAGTAGAATAAGATAAATATCATTTCATAATTTTTTACTAACAATAGGTCTTTAAGACATTTTTTCTAGAGAATGTTCATGTCTACATTTAAGACTGTAACTTTTGTTTCGCTTATCAAAATATGATAAAACTTATACCATCCCCAACATGGCCAAATTCTATACACATTAAAATATATATATATTTGATTTCGATATTTTTGGTATAGTTATGGCGGGCAAACGGAAAGCGCTCCATTTTCTAAATATTTTCAGACCACTTTCACGGAAAAAAAAAAAAAAATATTGCTCAAAAAAATACAAAATAAAATCCATCCCAAGATAGACAAATACATCTAACGTTTCACCAAAGGAAAAAAAAAAAACAAGATTTGGTTATCCAAAATGCGGGAAAATGGACTACAATGTTATAAGTTAAAAAAAAAAAAAAAAACTAAGTCATATAATTTTAAGTGTTTAATATAGCTAAACTTGTCTATTTTTTTTTTAAATTAGTATTTTAGAAACTAGATTCTGAATTCTATGATTCATATTCATATAATTTTTTCTAATTTAGAGTGCGCGTATAGCTAATAATCCCTACAAGTTGAGATTTTGCTATTTTTTGCAATATGACGTCCACGGATGACCCTATATTTGTCCATCAACTTCTTGCACTTACCCATTACATTAACTCGTATAATGAATTAAGTGTTAGTTTATTTCTAAAATTCCTCCCTTAATTCAACATATTTTGAAGTGAACAAGAGAGAAAAACTTTGAATTCCTCAAATTTTAGATGTGCAAGAGACTTTGTGAAGATATCTGCACACTGATAATCTATAGGGAAATGTTGGAGTTAGATGTTGATGTTATGAACATGTTCGAGAATGACATGTACTTACACCTCAAAGTGTTTTGTGCATTCAGGAAAACCTATATTCCAAACAAGTTTTATTACTCCTTAACTGCCTACATGTAGGATTGTTGGATATTTCTATAGTATTCCCAATCCTTCAAGTATACTTCAGATCCATATTGCTTCACAGAAAGCTCCACCTACTGCACAATATTCTGATTCTTTGGAGGATCTTGAAACACAAATCTTATTCTTAATCCCCCATGATATCAGTACAGATCCCAAAAAGAATACAAATCCTGAAGTGGATTTCTTGTCCTCTAAGTTTCCTGCATGATTTGAATTTGAATATCATGTTATGAAGAAGTTAATGTTGTTCTTGTATTCTAGGCCATAGTCTATAGTTCATCTGGTGTACCTCAGTATCGATTTTTCTTATTTCCAGTGAGAAAACCTTGGGTCTTGCATGAACCGTTAAAGATAGATAACTGCATAGCTCATATCCAGCCTAGTGTAAGTCAAGTAGATGAGACTCCCAATCAACTGCCGATAGAGAGTTGTATTTACTTGAGCTGATGGATATGTTTGAGACAATTGAAGTCTTGTCTCCATAGGTGCGGTAAATTTTTTAGAATCCATCATTATTGAACTTGTCGAGCGTTTCCTTGGCATATTTCAATTGTGACACAAAGATATGATTTTATCTTTTCCAAGCTTTAAGTCCAAGACAATAATGCAGAAGCTCGAGATCGGTCATGTCGAATGATCTTGTTATATCTTTCTTTTTTGACTCAATTATCCTCATTGAGCTAGATCATTGACATGGACTACAAAAATCACTATCTCCCACCCTTTCTGTTTGAGATAGATATTAGGATCGTATGGAATCCTGTTGAATCCATGTTGAATGATATGCTCATCGATTTTAATATACCATTCCCTGGGAGACTGCTTTAAACCATATAGTGATTTTATGAGTTTACATACCTTTTCCTCTTTACCTGGTATGTAAAAACCTTCTGGTTGATTCTTGTATACTTCTTCCTATAAATCACCATTAAGAAAGGCACATTTCACATCCATTTGGTGTATTTTCCAACCAAAATGTGTAGCTAGAGAAAATATTAACCTGAACATTTTTATCTTAACCGTGGGAGCAAAAGTCTCCTCATTATCAATGCCTTCTTTTTGAGCATATCCCTTACCAACTCGTCTAGCCTTGTGTTTATCAATTTTATCATCTGATTTGTACTTCGTTTTGAAGATCCATCTACATCCAATCAGATTTTTCCCTGGTGGAAGATCTATAAGTTTCCATGTATTATTTTTAATAAGTGACTTATATTCTGCATCTATAACATCTTTCCAAGGTTTAGACTGAAGGGATTCTGAAACTGTGGATGACTAAGTAGTCTCAAAAACTTTACCCATTAAGGCCAAATTAACCTCATCTCGAGCCATACTGTGATTCCTCATTACAGTGGTAGATATGTCGGGGGCACTATCAAATTTTGCATCTCTCATCATACTTGTATACCATTTAGGAATACTTTTAGTGGTTCCTATGGGAGGTTGAATTTCACCATCTTCCCCATCATCACTATCATCATAAAAGAGATTACCATCCTCTGTTTTCACTGTAGGGATAATTTTCTCATCATGTGAGTGTATGGAAGGAGCATCTTCTTCTTTCTTCTCAAATAAATCAACATCCCGACTAGTATATACCCTCGTTGTTCTTGGTTCCATAAGTCTTTGTAATAATTGTAAGAACATTAACTAATGAATGTTGCGGTTTCCTAAATATTAACTAATATTATAATAAAATTTTCTAGGTTATGTTTAGGAATAACCTCTTGTGGTGAAGGAAAGAAGATACAACATTTGTGGATTTTTTGGGCATTTATGACATTCATAGATTGCATTCGTGTGATGGACGGGATCAATTAATGACTATTACTAATTAGGAGAAATTTCAATTAGAAATCTTGGAGACATGTGTTAAATATTAGAAAGAAGGTGCTCGATATCTCTATTTAATCATCATCTATATCAGACCTTTTCCAATAATTGTCACAATAGACCTGTTAACTATGGATAGCACCATCAAATACATTGAGCCTTCATCCTGTGAAGAATTCAAGGTTGGCCCAGTAGTATGGAATATTTTTCATAATGGTGGTATTACGTCGTTTATGGAAATATTGTTTGCTCACTCTGTCCGAGTGACCAACAGTGTGCTGGAAACCTAGAAGAAAGGAAGATTCAAAGTGGGAAAGACTAAATTTATAATTTGGACAGAGTACGCAAGTTTTTTCATGTAGAGTGTATTCATATAGAAGAATACGTATTGAAAACCTATAAGTGATAACAAATACATATGTAGTTTATATAATGGATACAAAAATATACATTTAGAATCATGTATTTCATGTGTTACATAGGTATACGGATAGATTTCTCTATTTCTTATGATATTTTGACATAATATTTTTACATTTATGACAATAAAATAAACTTGGACTAGTGACCTAGAAGTTATAGAACTAGGTTTTAAATATAAAGTGATCTACTCGTTGCACCCTAGCGGCCGCTAAACTATTCTTAAAAATAAATATATCATGTTCATAATGAATCTATGTTATAAAGCTAAATTATTAATATTTGCATATATAACAAGAAACAAACAATAAAAGTGATTGCTAACACCAAATAAATGGTTTCTCTAAATAATAATTATATCCTATTGGGCACTAGTGTATGTAAATGTTTTCATGTAAAGTGTATTCATATAGGGGAAATCATATTGAAAAGCTATAAATGATAAGAATTAAATCTGGCGTTAATATAATGGATACATAAATATGCGTGTAAAAATGTATATGCATAGATTTATCTACTTATTTTGATATGTTGAGAGAATTATTTTACAGTTATGAAAATTATAGAAACTTGGAATTACGACTCAGAAGTTATAAAACAAGTTTTTTACATATGACATCATCTACGCATTGCATCCTAGTGACCGCTAATCTATTCTTAAAGGTAAAAATATTATGTTCATAATAAAGTTGTTTTATAAATGTAAAGTTTTAATCTTTGCAAATATATCAACAAACAAAGAAAAAAAACAATTGCTAGGACCAAAAATTATTGTTTTGCCTATATAAAAACAATTGATCTGTGAGAGGCGAAGGTAAACACGAATAATAATTATAGCCTAGTGGACGCTAGGGTAGATAAATTTTCCCATGGTAGAGTTTATTCATATAAGAGAAATCATATTGAAAAGATATAAACAATAAAAAGTAAATATGTAATTTATACAATGGATATATAAATATACTTGTAGGATCCTTTATGTAATTCGAAATAAAATTCAGGTTTAATAAATAGGTTGTCGAAACAAAGAATTATATTGTGGTTGCCTCAAAGCTATGTGAAGTTTTAGTATAGATTAGCTGGCACAAAAGGAATAATATATTAATTATGAAATATGTAGTGATTAAAATTATATTTAATAATATCATTAATCACCTTAAATATTAATGCATATATTATGTGTTTAACTTCCAACTTACCGTACATAACATAAAATTGTTGAAGACATTACATTTGGTTAATTCTACATGGAAACACGTATATAAATGGAAATAGTTAGCATACAATTGAATTCTTAATATGGTTTTATATTCTTCAAGTAATTTTTTAACCTCATATATTTTCCTAAAATGTCTAAGCGTCAACCATGTACAAAATTTAATCTGAATTAATTAGTGACATTTCTTTCCATCATCTTAATGAAAAAAATATATACTATTTTTGGTTCCCCCATCCAAAATAAAAAAGAAAAAAAGGTTAATGTGCCATAAGCTATCATTATCCTTAAAAACAATCGCAGGATCGAAAAAATGAAAAATTCAAAATGAAAATACCAGAAGAGAGACATAGAATGGTAGAAATGGGAAAGCGTCGAACAAAGATAAATACTAGAGCAAAAAAGAGATAAAATTTTCTCTCGTTAACACATTATTTTATTTTATTTTCGTGAAGAACAAGAAAATTTTGCATGGAGATCAAAAGTAACTGGAAAGTAAGGCTTGATTGCGGAGCACGATTCAGTAGGACAAAGCAAGGCTAGTGCAGATCATGATTGAACTACTATATAAAACATAGGAACCATTCAACTATATAGAGCAACTAATTGATCCCGCAATAAAAAAAAAGGTATACACCTTTATTATAAATACCCGATTTAGTAATATATAGGATTATTTCATGATTTATGCTATGAGTGAAAACTCCATCTGTTACCTCAATCAAACAATCTATGTGATTATATTCACAACCTCCATTTCTTTCCTCCTTCATGTGCATCCTTTATATGCATCATTTTGTCTGCCTTTTCTGCAAACAATATTATAATTGCATGCAAAAAACTACCAGGAGTCAAACACTGTGCCCTACAATCTACGGCCCAAGTGTATTGTTTATTATGAAGACATAATTTTTTGCGTGACCGAAAAAATCAGAAACCCTACTCAATATTTCTCCAAGGTATTTAATAATTTTCTTAGCACATTTCACGAAATAAATTTCAAAAATAGGAAAAGATAAGGATACAAAAATATGAAATTTTCACTTTCCCCTTCTTAAAGTAAAAGGTTGGGCTATTGAAATTTCAAATAACAAAAAATGCAGGGGAATTCAAATTTTCCCTATTTTTATTTTTTCATGGTTTAAAAACTAAAACTAAAAATGAATAAAAAACAATGCAATTTTTCATTGTTTATAGCCTATAATGGTATAAACATAGTAACAAATATATTATATAACATATATTAAAACAAGAATAGTAAAAATATATTTTATAAGAAAACAAAAGAAATAAATCCTAAACATAGTTTTGAAATTTATTAGAATAATATTCATACATATAGTGTCCACTAATTTAAATTAATTATCCAATTAAAATATGCCCCGTGGCAAGTTCACACAAGCTATTTGGGATACATAATAATGCTAGTGATCCAAGACTATACATATAGTATTACTATATGTCGATTTTCATAATAATAAATATTTGAGACTAGGGTTTGATATGTCGTTTATGTCTATAAGTAAAGGATCTTTGCAGGAACTAAGCATTTTCTTTGTTAGGAAACGATGTGAAATATTTTTTGAAAACCATGTATCTTATGGAAAATACATAATAGCTAGCAATCCACAACTTTACAGATAGTGTTTATAATGAGAAGAGGTAAAGGTAAGATCCTAAAGACTGCTAAGCTATACCATGATTTGTTAGTTTATGGTTATTTTCAAAATGCGAAACATTTGAGCCTAGGGTCTGATATGTCATTTATGTCAATAAGTAAAGGAGCTTAGCAGGCACTAAGCATTTTCTTTGTTAGGAAATGATGTGAAATATGTGTTGAAAACCTTGTATCTTATGGCAACGACATACTAAGGCTAGTGATCCACAACTTTACAGATGGTGTTTATAATGAGAAGAGGTATAGGTGGGAGCCTATCAACCACTAAGATAAACTATGATTTGTTATTTTATGGATATTTTAAAAATAAGAAATTGTTGAGCCTAGGGTCTGGAATGTCATTTCTATCACTAAGTAAAGGAGCTTAGCGGGCGATAAGCATTTTCTTTGATAGGAAACGATGGGAAGTATGCGTTGAAAACCATGTATCTCATGGAAACTACATATTAATCCTAGCGATCCTAAAACTATAAATATAGTGTTTATAATGAGAAGAGCTAAAGGTACAAGCCTAGTGACCCCTAAGCTATACCATGATTTGTTATTTTATGGCTATTTTCAAAATAAGAAACTTTTAATCCTAGGGTCTAATATGCCATTTTTGTCAATAAGTAAAGGAGATAAGTGATCACTAAGCATTTTATTTGATAACAAGTGATGTAAAATATGATTTGAAAACCATATTTCTTATGGGAACTACATATTAAGGATAGCTAACCAAAACTATAAAGATAGTGTTTATAATGAGAAGAGGTAAAGGTAGGAGCCTAGCGGCCGCTAAGCTATACCTTGATTTGTTATTTTTTGACTATTTTCAAAATAAGAAACTTTTAAGCCTAGGGTCCGGTATGCCATTTATGTGAGTAAGTAAAGGAGCTTATCAGTCGATAAGCATTTTTTTATAGCAAACGATGTAAAATATGAGTTGAAAAAAATATTTCTTATGGGAACTAAATATAAAGGCTAATGATCCAAAAATGTATAGACAATGTTTAGAATGAGAAGAGGTAAATGTTGGAGCATAACAGCCACTAAGTTATACCATGATTTGTTATTTTATATCTATTTTAAAAAATAAAAAACTTTTTAGTCTTTTGGAAACACATAAAACATATCAATCCATTTAGAGGATATGTAATGCAACACTTTCTATCTGCCACACATAACCTAGCAAATATGGTACAATTAAAATAAATGGATAACACTATCATTCAAAAAGCATGCACATAGTGTAGAAAAAAGAAATAGTTGGTTGTAGTGGTCATTAGGTCGTTCCATTCAATATGTAGAAAAGCTTAGTGGTCGTTAAGCATTTTCTCTCATACGAAAAGACGGGAATTATATATTACAAAAAATACGTCTTATGACTACTACATAATTCATGGTCCTTCTTAAGGGTTTGCAGTACAACACTTGGATCTGTGAAGGATGACACAAACAATATGTTACAACTATCTAGTAAATGATAACATAGTAGCGAGCCAAAGCTATATATATAGTATTTATAATGACTGGAAGTAGTGGTGGGAACCTAGCAACCACTAAACTAGAGCATGCTATTTTATTTTATCACTATTTTTAAATTATTAATCTATTGATCCTAGTGTCTATTATGTCGTTAGTTTAGATAAGGAAAAAATGTTGAACATTCACTAATAATATTTCCGCATAAGATCCGATGTGAATTATGTGTTTGAAACAATATACCTTATGGGAACTACATAACGATGGATCCCTCTATATGGTATGTAGTGCAGCTATTTTCTCCACTAGGTACATTCCAGTAAACATGATACAATTATAATCAGTAGAAAACAATAGTGATCCAATGTTGTATAAATAGTGTTTACAATGATGGTAATGGTAAAATCCTCGCAGTATCTTAGCTAGGTTGCGATTTATTGTTTTATCACAATTTTCAAAATAAGAAACTATTGAAATTAGTGTCTGTTGTGTCATAACTTTCAATAAATCATGAAACTAAGTGTTAGGAAAATAAATTTTCCCATTCGAAACATTGTGAATTATATGTTACAAACAATATATTTTATGGAAAATATATATGGATTGATCCTTATTGAGGATTTGTAGAGTAGCACTTATTTTTGCCATGGATAGTCTATCAAATATGATACAATTATAATCAATGAAAATCACCAGTGAGAAAAAAGTGTATAGACAGTGATTACAAAGTCAAGATGAAATAGTAGGACCCTAGCGTCCACTAATCTAGGCCGTGATTTGATATTTTATAGCTATTTTTAAATTTTAGTGTTTTATACCCTCAATCAATACAACATATCAGACAGTAAATGTTTGCATCATAAGAAGACTGACACTCTACATGCGATAACATAAGTTCTAACAATTTGGAATAAATTTCTTCAATTAGTTTTGTAAATCTAACTTATAGTCACAGTATGAGAGAATAAATTTTTTTTTTAGTGGTACTCACTAAACATTGTTAATAATCAAATCTTTTCTCAAATAGGTATAGCCCATTATGACGTTATAGAGAGCTATGTTTCCATGAAAATGACTATTGTGATGAGTGTCATACTAATGTTTTGGAAAAGGGTAATCATTCTCGTTTGTTTTTGATAGCTTATTGTGGACTTTCCCACAAAGTGATACACTTAAAATATTGCACTTGGATTAGTTATAGTCATTTAAATATAATGAATATTAAATTATGTATGATATACATATATTTCATATTATCTTATATAACAAAAAAATATGAGCTATAATTAACTCCGTTAATGTGATTTATTGCTCAAATACTCTCCTCAAAATACCAAACATTATATCTTCCAAACTTTATCCTTTAAACATCTTCCTTAGTATTGTTATACGGTATTAATCCTCACTACTACAGTATGACCTATATACACATAAATCACATCGTCTTCTAAAATAGAAAGTATTGAGCTATCATAATCTCCGTTATTTTGATTTGTTGCTCAAATACTCTCTTCGAAATACCAAATATTAGATCTTAATGTCCTCTACGATTTTCCATTCAATATGTGTAAATGGCTAAAAAAATCTTTTAGGGTATTCTTGTATATGTTGACTATAAGTCCATCTACCACTAAAGTGTATATTTTTTAATGTTCCTATCATGCCTTCTATATATTGATATAGATTTTTGAACTCATCTTTAATAATTTCAAAAGGTGCAAATGGTTTCGTATATTTAAATACATCATAATTTAATTTCATTCTTTTAGAAAAATATTTTATTATTGATTTGATCCACAACATATGATTTTTTGTATCCAGTTGAATAATGTATAATATGTCCTATCAAAGCCTAGCAGTCGTTAACCATAAAGTTAATTACTCTCTTATGATACATAGTAAAGAACTCTAGAGGTTGTTGGCTGCTATGGTAGTAATTAAATTACTTATTAGAAAATGAGAGAAAAACACTTTAAAGTTTGAAAATGACATAATTATTAACTTATTTTACTCTAATTATAGGTAAAATATCTTTCATTATTTGCGCTCCATTCATCGTAGGAATTATTTGTTGGAAGAAAAGAGATGAGGAATGGTTTGTGGAAATCCATTGCCTTGAAAACTACCACATCATCTTGTGGTTATTTTTTGTTATAGATTACCAGGGATAATTTTAGTGGCAAATATTCGTAATATGGTGAAAACTTCATTTTAGGAAAATTTGAAAAGGCAAAGTTTTCGGAGCAACTCAGTGTCTTGTTTTCCTAAAACTTACAGTTAATTTTTTAAGGGATCAGCTTCACCTACATTTGAAAACATCTCCTATAAAAACCTACGTGATTCTCTTGGTAGTATACTACTAACTAACTACTAGTTGAGGTATCAACATATCAAGTACTATGAACTTGTGTACTCTAAGCACCAGTGCACGGTGTAGATCTGTTTTGAAGTTTGCACTCAGGTGACAAGTGTTATTTATTAACACACGACTAATGTTATATACTGACTCATAACAAAAAAAATTAGTTGATGCATGACAATGAGATTTTACTGACGCACAACAAGGAGATTTCACTGACACATGACAAGGAGATTTCACTGATGCGCAACAAGGAGATTTCACTGACGCACAACAAGGGATTTGTTTTTGATACATGAAAATACTATTATTAACACACAATAGTACTCTTTTTGACGTGTGACATAGTATTTCTCTGACCCGCAAAAAGGATATTCTATTGGAGGGAGATTTAAATTTTGTAGTCATGCGACAACAAGGTTCCTGTCATGCGAAAAAAAGTTTTCTATGGTGTGACAACAAGGTTGTTATCGTGTGACAACAAGTTTTCTTTCATGTGACATCAACCTTGCTATCACATGTCTTGAAAATGAAAACTTCTTTTGGGATAAAATGTTGCACACAAACCCCAGAAAATTTGCTTATTTCAAGAAAGTGGTTTTGGGCATATTCATCATATATTTTCCACCTTTGATTTCCTAGAGGTATCTTAAAATGAACCCTGTAGATGAAAATCATGAGGAATTTTTTATTGTTCTATCGTCAGAAGTTATTGATTTGTAGACACTACGTGTCCAGGTGCAACGCTTTGAATTTTAAAATAATAAGTGTCATATTCTGCATATGGATTTGTATGTTTCTTTGTTCAGGAAACAGGAAATGCATGACTACATAAATAGTGGATCATATTCCTGTTAAAATTATGGTTTAAATTTGGGTATTCTAATAGATTCTTACAAAACTGGTTGTTCAAATGCAAAATACATTCACAATGGTATATTTACAGTATTCAAAAAATTGTTTAGGATTGAAAAAGCATCTTATGTTTTTCATTTCTTGCATAGAAAACGTTTACTTTCACCTCCAAAACATTCCAATTTGTCTGATATGTTAAAGAAAACGTATTCAACTAAATTGGAGATAAACCCATCTAAATCAAAATTTCATGGGTTGAAAATGAATACTAAATCAATTAGCCCTATTGAGGATGGTGTAATAGAAGAGACATTTTATTTTTATTGTTAGAGAATAAAAAGAGACAACAAAATGAGAGAAAATTATCTACGTTATTTGAGAAATAAGCATCTAGATAATATTGTATTGACAGACTACAGTGAATCCAATGTAATTGAAATTTTTTAATTGCATGAATCGCACTACCGCTAGTTGTCTGTACTGTTGCGTGAAAATATAAATGGAAAAAGAAAATTTGATTCCCATATAAGGTAAAAATGGAAAGATGGAAAATATATCATCAGTTGGAATGGGTTCTTCCCGTTGAGGCTTAGACAATATTAGAAAACTATGTGATGTCACTGGAATGAAATATACAAGCAAGGATGGAAGACACAGACAATTTTTCTTGTAAATGTGCATATCCATTCTAGCTTCCATCAACTTTATCAACTATTTCTTTGACTAATCCTTTCAATGTTGAATGTGTGATCACTGATTTTTTTAATTTGGCCAACGATATTTATTTTGATGTAATAATGGAGCTTTTACCAGTTATCATAACTAGTGTGGTGGATTATATTATTATTGTTCTAATACCAAGTGGTTATTAAATGATGTTAAGAGACACAATAAAAATATACATGGAAAAGGTTCAAGATAGTAGAGTATCAATTCTAGATGGATGCTACAGATTTTTCTATAGCAATGGGATATTCAAAATTTTGTGTCTTATGTACACAGTATTTGTTGTGCACAACTGCGACAAGAACGATGATTATAGAGAAGAGGTCATAAGGGATTGGATGGAGAAACCGCCACAAAAATTGGCCTAGAAGGATAAATTCATCCTCTTCCTTGAAAAATATAATATTATTTTTAGGCTGGTATGTTCACTTGATGTTGTTCTAAAATTTTCTCTAGTATTAGTGCTTTACAGCGGTAGTGTCACACTCAATGAATTACTAGATTCAAAACTATTTTTTGTTTTTATTTTTGAGACACGTAGTCAAGAAATGTTTCTGAAACATTACTATTCTTATATGAAGAATGATACGTCACCAAAGAAAAATTCAACAAGTTATTTTGTTTAATGGATTTTAACCCATATATGCTACTTCTACATTTATTGTTTTTGCAGACAACCACAAAGCTATAAAAGCTAATGTACAACCATTTCACCTTGATGTTACAAAACTAGTTCAACATGGTGATTTACCTTAATCATTTTATAAATATGTTTAATGAGCTATATTTTCAATTGCCATGGTTTTTAACTTTTTTAAAAACTTATGTTTTTTACAGTTTAGAAGACAAATGTGGAGGACACGGGCACATCGGCCATGAATATGCCATCAAATCCAGGTATTTTAATTGTGTGAATTTACAAAAAAAAAAACCGTTAATAAGACCCACAAATTAATAAGACAATAATTGATTATGTTGATACCCAACCACTAGAGAATGTATCTAGCATGAATACACTCTCAAAACCATGTATGTTATCCATGTTTTTTTTTTTTAAAAATCATTTATAGGGCCCAAAAATTTATAGGAAACGATAACTAACATACATTAGTTTATATGCTTGTCATACGGTAGAATAAAATGTTAAAGGAAATCCCTTTGTAATCTACGATAACAATTTAAAATGAAGTATAAAGCTTATCCAAATCTATGCTTCCATGTTCAATACTATAATGGTTAGACTAAAATACCTTACATTCATCAATATCTCGTTTATTTAAAACTACATACTCTCTACAATGTTTCATTGATTCACTACTACATACTGACTACTTACATTGAATTAAAATTGTTTTGGCTTCAACATCATCATAAAAAAAACTACATACGGGTTGATCCATCTCGTACATATGTAAAAAATCACTTGGCTAGCCTCGTTAAAGGTGGTCCAACTAAGTGTAATTCGACCAATGATGGCATAGCTTTGCAGTCGTAAATCCTAAGGACTATTTTTCACCAAACGGTGGTTCGACAAATACAAGTGTAGCCTAGTGGCCTCTAAATTTGAATTATAAGACATAAAAATTGATATTATACTTTCTATATCACCATAGAAACCACTATGTTTATCTATTTAAACTTTCATTTACCACAACATGAAATAGATTATGAATTGATTAATGTCTATTTGAAATACATTGTGCTCACATTTTCAATAGCAAGAAATAGATTATTAATTGATGAATGTTTATTTGAAATATTTTTTACATCAACGGATCCAGCAACGTGTAAAGGAGGTGTAATCCAATCCACAATCTAAATCGGTAACTGTTAGCCATAAACTAAAATGTTGTTTATTTCAATTGGTTATAATTGATATAAGGCCAATGAAAAGAAAATTTCTTTACTTCTGTGCAGGTAGCGATAAGATGTATTTACTTATTTTAGATATGGAGGAGCTTCTATATGGGATAAAAAAACATATAATAGGAATATGTCATTCAGGTTCGGCATGAAAAATGTCAACATGCGAGGTGGCCTATCACAACTTATAAAATAATTATCTCCATACCGTGAACTAGGATTCTGGTCTAATAACATTATTTATGTTGATGTTTAAAAGATATCAGTGGAATTCAATAAAAAATATCTAATGTATTGTATCCAAGAATCACTTGGGGAAAGGAACATTGCAATATAGTCGAGGGAATAAAAATAAAATACATAGAGAAGGTTTGGAGCAGAAATGATTTTTCATACAGTTTTAATAACACTATGTGTATTACATAGGGTCAAAGGGAAACCCTCCTGAAAATTTTATTGCGGGGATAAAAAGAAGATGCAAATATTGTACTAAAAATAAATGATTGATATTTGATTTGTACAAAACAATATCACAAATAGTGTCTCATGGATTGAATGTGGTAGAGGACATCAAATATTTGGAGCAAGTCAATGCTAAATAACTATTTATCTTTTCATTATGTTGTTATAATGGTACTACTTAACATTGGCAATAATATATACATTCATATGTTATTACGAAAGTACTGCATAACTCTATTATACTATGTTGAGATTGTCGAAATATAATTTGGGAGGATTTATATTTTCACTGATTATAAGCTAAAAATATGATTGAATAACTTCTGTGATGAATTATCAAAAAAACTTATCCTTGAATAATTGTAAAATAGTTTTTTACACTGTTCATAAAATAAATATAAAATTATATTGTATATATTTAATTGATTTTAATATTTTTAATATAATTAATATATAACTAAATATCTAGAAAAATTGATGGTCATATCTAAAATATGCAAGTCATATGTAATGGTTATTTCAAAGATTTACAACTATTCTGCGGATAAAATGATGAAAAAAGTCTAAACGGGCATCAAATTTAACACCATTTTGTGGCCCTTTTTGCAACCATTGAATGACAAGAGAATATGTTCGAGATGATATTTGATCAAAAACTTAATTCGAGTGAGATTATTTGTCAGAGCTTCACTATGGTTTATTTTGTTAATTAGGGATCCCAGATCTTCGAAAATAATTTTACAATAAAATTCAAACAATTCTTAAAAAAAAATTCTACATTTATATATTTAGTAAATAAATTTAAATTTATTTCATATTTATAATTGAATACGCAAATATATCTGGATTATTTTTATAGTTAATTACATTCTCCTTCTCTAAATAGTGACCCTCTTCTAATTTCTTCAAAATATCTTTAGTAATTCTCTGGTTACGCTCACATCATTCTGCAGAACCTGGAAGTTCAATCACATCATGGGCCATAAGGTGTTTTAATTATTCTGCATGAACCTTATTACAAAGCATTTATAATGAAGTGTCTCAATTATCTAAATAATGCCTAATTTCATTAGCCTAGCGATAAGAACCTTATTACAAAGCATTTATAATGCCTATTAGTCTATACCCCGTATAAAACAAATACATTTTATCTTTATAACAAAGCGTAAATAATGCCTAGTGTCCACTATGTTAGGAATATTTTAATATTGTGAACATTATTATTGTGCAAATAATGAGTTGGTGACAACGCGTAGAGATCTCTTAGAGAGATTCTAGGTTTGTTGAGTGAGAATAGGTATTGGGAGAGATAAGTGGGATGCTGAGTGATCATGAGAGAGATATGAGGGATAGAAGTTGACTCCTTACTTTAAGGATGTCATTTACCTATATATGTCATGTAATCCCTCCAGTGTAATACATCCCAGAAGTTTTCAGTATCAAAACTCCATTATTCTATTTCCGGTGTATTTTTTCTTATTAAATCTGATTCAAGCTCCATATTTGGTATCAGAGCATGTTCCTCAGCATAATGGTTGATTAATGGTTTACATCTTGGATCAACACGGTTCTGGTGAGACGGCATGGATGCATATTTTTGTCAAGAGATGAATTTATGAGGTGGTTGAAATTGATGGGTTCTATGTGTTAACCTGGCGAGCTCTTCCAACATTAGGGATCTGCGACCCTGCCCAGTTCGTATTCTGCATGCTCTTCTAGATTGGTCTTATTGTGTTGATTGGCAAATGCATCGCAAGCTGTGACTCAATTCTTACCATTTCTAATTGCATTCTATTGATGATCATACCCAGGCGCAGGTCAGACTCCTACCGGAACCATCATCAATTCCATCGACAATTGCAGTCTTCCATGCATTCATTCCATCTCCACTCATAGTCATTTGTGCTTTCTGCAGTCGTGGATCTGTCAAAATTCCTACATCATTGCAATCTACGTGGCACATATCACGAGCTTTTCACATGCAAGGATTCGAGACGCCATTGCAAGAGCTAAAGGAGACGTTTTGATGAGAAGAAATTCGATCTCTTCTTCTCCCAGCGCAGTCACTTGGTAACTCAAACCTCTGTCAGCAGCACGCAATGCATTGTGATTTGTATTACTCTGTAGAAACTTATTTGCACTGGAGTAACCACCGAGTCGACCTGGTATTATGCTGAATATACAGCTGTATTTGAAAATCTGTGCACTCACTGCCAAAACGCGACAACTGTATTATGCAAAGAATCGTCCTCCTGTGATCTAACCTGGAATGACACCAAAGCAACGTGAAGACTTGGTCAAGACCCTATCTCGTGCCAAGAATTTATATTTGAAAGGAAATGTTTGATAGTCAATAATTTTAATGTTTGATAGTCATATGTCTATAAATTGTCTACTTTAGTAGTATGTCTATTCTAGGTATTTTGTATATTCCTTTGTTAATTATTTTTTAAAATTTATTGTTATAAAAGGTTGTCAATAGTGTTAGTTTAGTTTATTTAACGTCAATTGTGAAGTATTAGTATTATGAATGTCAAAGATAAAATGAGTCGAGAGTTTAGAGTCATTTTCATTTAAAAGTAATTTCATTTTATTATTTTTTAAATTTCTAGTCGTATCTTCTTGTTTGAGTCAAATAAGTCGTCAAATTTACAATATCGTCAAAAGTATTGTTTTAGTCATTAAGTGTTGTCATTTTGTGTTAGTAATTTTGTTGTCAAATTGTAATGTCAAGTCTTTGTTAAATTTTAGTCCAAAGTGTCAAAGTAGTGTCTAGTATCGTCAAAAGTTGAATTGTCAAGAGTCAGAGTCAATGTGGAAACAGAGCTTCATATCCAAGTCCGGCTGAGCTAGCAGTAGACTACGATGGAGGTAGGAGGCAACGGAGGAAGGAGGACAACCAGCGTCCTCTCGCCAGCCGCAAGTGACGGGGGCCGCATAATGAGTTTGTGGCATATTTTCAGTTGTGTGTTTCATTGTTTGTAATAAGAACAGATGTCACATTCCTGTTCAGAATTGTATTTCCTTTTATAACCTCCTGATGTAAATATGTTATAGTAGAAATGCCTAGCGGATGAACTATGAGCAGGGGCAAGTACCTAGGATAGTCGGCATTATGATACTTGAAGAGGATGAACAGAGGTTCTCGTACCTAGGACAGAGGTCCGTTATAACAGGGGTTCGTATTGATGAAAAGAGGTTCATGAACAGGGGTTCTTACCTTGGACTGAGGTCCATATGTGTACCAAGATCATGAGCAAACAGGGGTGTGCAAGCTGCAGAGAAAGTGTAACTATTCTTTTCTACATTGTTCATATTAGGGGAGTGTATGTGTGGAACTAATAATGTTAACAATTGGGGGAGTGAATGTTAAGAATATTTTAATATTGTGAACATTATTATTGTGAAAATAATGAGTTGGTGACAACTCGTAGAGATCTCTTAGAGAGATTCTAGGTTTTGTTGAGTGAGAATAGGTATTGGGAGAGATAAGTGGGATGCTGAGTGATCATGAGAGAGATATGAGGGATAGAAGTTGACTCCTTACTTTAAGGATATCATTTACCTATATATGTATGTAATCCCTCCAGTGTAATATATCCCGGAAGTTTTCAGTATCAAAACTCCATTATTCTATTTCCAGTGTATTTTTTCTTATTAAATCTGATTCAAGCTCCATACACTATCCCATATAAAACAAAAACATGTTCTATACATAGCATGTCATAAATAATACCTAGCATCTGCTAGACTATATAAAACATAAACATGATTTGCATATAACAAAGCATAAATAATGCTTAGTGGACGCTAGCCTATTTAAAACATAAACATTTTCTGTATATAACATACCATAAATAATGATTGGCAGCCGCTAGCCCTTATAGAACATAAACATGTTATCTACATAACAAATCATAAATAATGGCTAGTGGCTACTAGCCAGTATAAAATAAATACACGTTATGTTCAATCTAAAGTATATAAAATGCCTAGCGGATGCTAGCCTATATAATCGATTCAAATATTTGAATTTTTCGATTCTAATAGACGGGACTTTGGAGTACTGTAAATTCTAATATATGTGATTTTGGATTCCAATAGATGTGATTTTGGATTCCAATATATGCGATATCAGAATCCAATATGTGTGATGTTGACACACCCAGCAAATTTAGTGTGGTCTTGAGGGGATAAGTTGTTAGCTAGGTGATTTTTGTACTTGATGTTTAGTGAGATTTCTTAGCTTGTTTAAAATTTTTATTTGATCTATTATGATGATTTACATATGCATGTCCTTATCATGACGTCTTTTTATATTTTTTATCTTAATTGAATAAAGTTAAGGGCATGATTTTTACATGCAATGGAAATATGTCTGTGGTTATTAAAATGGGGTTCCTAATCTTTAAGTTATGTTATAATGTTGGGATTGAGAGGGGTCATTGACCCAAATTCATATGCATTTGATACTTAAGATCTCCTTGATTCATACCTTACTATGTTTTAATATTACAATACCCACAAGTTAACATTACAACAAGGTTACAAAACCTCAAAAGGTATTGTATGAGGGTCTTTACTATCATAAAATTTAGTATGGTTTATATATATACCATACCCTCTGTACAAGAAACCTTATAAGGTAAAATTAATATTCAAGGACACATAAGGTGAGCTCCATTAATCTATACCTTACTAACTATGGGACCTACCCTAATGTAAAGCTAAGCTTCTAGGGGGGACATTACTTCATTTTCGTTATCATGTGTAATGGATTTCTGGGTATAAATTGAATTATTGAAATTGGTTAGTATTTTTGTTGCTCATCTCTATTATATTGTTAATTACTATAGATTTCAACTTTACGATATGTTAAGGCTTTGATATTTTTGTTAGGTCGTTTATCAACCAAGGATTGGAATATGAGTAAGTCTTTATTGTGACTTTAGTTATTGGTCTTGACCGACCACATAATATTTTACTTAACCTAATATTATGATGGTTATATTTGTATGATTGGTGGACTAAGGTTGTGTAGCCAAGAACTTAATTCTTATAGTTTAAAACTATTATTATCAATGATCAAACAAATGCAAGCAACTTAAATGGAAAAATTAACAATATTATTATGATATCTTACAAAATGTGAGAGATTGGGAAGGAGGTGGCACGATATTCAAGGCCAGAATGTGGCAGAAAAATTAATGGGAGCATTAAATGTTTTAATGAAGCTCGGGAAAATCAAATATTCCTTAAGAATCTATCAATTTTGGTCATTGGAAATCCATTCTTTAATCCACCTTTGTGAGTTCGAACTCTATGGAAATTTTGATGAGGGTTTCATTTGATTGTTTGGTGAATATTAGAGATCTGCACGCAATTCTTCTAGTTATCTATTTTGGCTTGCGAGTACTTTAGGTGAAGGAAAGATAGAGAATCAAGGGATTTTTATTGTAAATATCTTAATATTGTTTAGTGGAATATTGTGGTAAAGGCTTTAGAGGTTTGAATATGGTATTGTTCGGGGTTGTGTCTTTAAAGGAAAGAGTTTGAAGTGGAGAAAAGGAGGAAGAAGGAACCACACTTCTTTAAAAAAGGCATGATATGACCGATTTCTTCCTTCATTGCTTTTCTTATTTCTTATTTTCATAAATAAATCCATACAATTGATTCAATATTTAATGTTTGTATGATTTCTCTTTGTTGTGATTATATTTTCTAAATATTGTTGATTTGTGGTATACCCGGTTCTAGGCAAAGCATAAAACTTCTAGACAACTAAAAATGGTCGGTAGTCATAAGGAATGCTCTTTCGGATGTATTTTGGTATATGTGACTCTCTATTTTATTATGCTTCAATACGGTACAAAACCCTCTTTATAGGGTGTGCTTGGGTAAACTTGCATTTATTCTATTTATTAAATCCTCAATTAGAATGATCACTTTTGGGGGTATTATCATTTTTCATCGATATATGGTTATATTGAACAAAACTCTTGAAAAACATTCAGTGTTTTCATGGCTATTGTTTTGTGCTTAAAATTGTTGAAACGATATATGTATTTATACACTATTTAATCAAATCTTTAGATTTGAGCGAGGGTGTTCTATACTTTTTTGTATTTCTATTTTTGGGTTCTAAAAGTTCTAGGATCTAGATGATTTCACTGTGCTACTAGGGTTACCGATGTAATATTTCACTGGGTCAGTACTATTGGCTCCGTGAATGATGAATATATTCTCTGTGTTGCTATACTCCATGATATACCCAAAACATATGGTGTCGATCTACATATATAAATGAATAATTTATTAATCAAATATTTTGGTTTGGGTTTAGATTTTTATGAGTATTATATAATTATTCATTTTTGACTTATTAGGGTTGAAAATTTAGAAGGATATAGTAAGAGAACAACATACACTTAGTTAGCGGATTCATGCTTAAACCAAGGCACAAATTTATGGAAATATTTTTGATTTCAAAGGCATATCTCTTAACCTCTTCTCATTATGGGATCTATGTTCACTCAGTTTCCTTTGCATGGTATCTTTGCAAGAATAATACTTGACCTTATACGGTCTGGATTGATAAGATTTTAGAATTGACACTTGACCTTTTTTTCGTCTACATATATATGGTTTTGTTGATGCGCCTTTATTTTCCAGGGTGTTTTGGTATAATCCAAGGGTGGTGCAAACTGTAAAGTCTAACTGATCTATGACCATATTTTTCTAATAGGATTTTTCAATGGTTTAGTAAAGTTGGGTATCCATGTTAACGGTATTCTTGAGTAAATTAAGAACTATTAGTAATACATGTAAGATATGTGAATATGGTGGGAATTATTAAGGCAAGGTCTAAGTTATATATCATTATGAGATAAGATTTGTAACTGTTAAGGAAAAAAGTGATGAACATTTGTTGGTAAACTATAAATATTAGTTAAATACCTTGGTTTTCTAATGAAATAATAATGATTACCGAATAATGCATAATGAATCGATATCATTCCATACACATATTTGTTGGTGTGTATTAACCCTATTTGAATCTTATAGAACATACCTTTATTTGTATAATATGATAGTATTCCAACACTTTATAGTTAGAGAGTATGGATATAGCTAATACCCTCATTAAGGTAAGTTGAAATTGATTTCTTTTCACTAATTTGTTATGAAATTCAATATTTGTAAGTCTAATTCTGATTAGTTGGAGTTAAATTAAGTGAGCATCTATGTGTATGCAAATGAATTTTAGAAATATTATAAAAATTATGTAAGTTCTATTAGGGTCATTATGTGATTTAAATTGTAATGTTTCATCTGTTTAAATAGTAAATGGAACAACCCATTAAGGTCTGGTGTAGGGTTCATATCTAATTTCACTATATTTCTTCTGGAAATGAAACTTACCTTCTAGGATGCCTTATCTTTTCCTTCAAGATTTTTTATTTTTCTTGAATTAGCTCATAACTCCCCTTTAACTAAGGATATCCTAGTGACTCTCTATAACACAATTCACCTACTCCAAGCATCCTTAGATATACCTTCCTTTGTTATACACACACTCTTGCTCATATAACATTAGAATTCATATGAAAACAATAATGAAATAGATGTACCTTATTTTTTAATACACTTCCATCATTTTTCCATCATTTCCTTACATAAATATTTATACCATTCAACTCACTTGGTATTATTCATGCCCAATCACTACACATCGATTATCTTTTCAACCTATAAGATTAGTCCTAGGTAGGGCTTATTTTACTCTAAGTACTCCAAATAAAATCTAGGATCTAGGGACAATCTAATTTTCTTTAGAAAACTTCCTCCAACTCATTACCAAATGTCTAGACCCTTCGTATAATTTTATTCTTCCACTGCCTTCTAGTTCTCTTCTTAAGGCCTTATAGCCTTCTAGCCCTCTCGGCACACATATGTCCTTATATATTAATTTCCCATTAAACAACCTTAAAGCCTAATTGGTGATCCTAAGACCCCTTATCCCATTTGAAATTTTCCCCAAATGTCAGGGCACCTTCCTTTCTAATGTTTCATACCTCCTTTGTAAACTACACCTTCAATTAGGCCTATTTTCACCTATAGGTATAACAGTAGACATTTAACCTATGATATCACCTAGAAATGGATTAGATACACCTTTGGAATGTCTTCTATATGAGCTCTACCAAATTTGGTAGCTTGAAACCATGACCAAGTTTCTCATGCATAATTTTTCTCCCTTTTCTTGATCATGTACAGTCTGCCCTGCTAAATCTAATATCATTTTCTCCCACATACGAGTTGAGACCTAAAATTTTGTGCATTCCTATAAATTTTTTGGGAAAAGATGTTCCCAAGATTTCATCAATTTTGGTTGGTTAGAAAATTTTTTATGGGATGCCCTAGTTAGGGCGCAAGAGGAAAGATTTAGGGCTACAGGTTAATTTGGGTAATTTCATGAGCTACCAAAAAATTACTATTACTCCTTAGAGCCTGGCCTCCTTTTCATCCATTCACATATTTCTAGTTATTCTAATTTTTCCTACTATCAAATCTAAGCTCTCAGTCTAGACATAGGATTTATATACCAGTCTTCTATAATAGCAATTAAACATTAAAACAAGGTCAAAATAATTTGTAAATGCAATCATGGTTTTCCCTTCATTGATCATATTCCTTATTACATCTTGATTCTCCTTAATCCACGTTTGAATCTCGATGGATGATCACTTATATCCCTAACTAGTCCACTAAGAGTTGTCTATTCTGCTCCTTAGAGAGCTCAACAATCATTTAAACTTAGAATAGGATGAGACTGCATCCAGAACTCTCTCTCCACTCATTCAACCTCCAATTAAAACTCATTAGACCTCATGATAAGCCTTAATTATGAATTGAAGCAACTAATTTTCACCTCTAGCATACCTAAACTTGATCTTTAAAAGCATAGTTACTTGTTGTTTTTACATTGACTTGTCTAAGAAAATTCACTTGGTATTATTATAACAAACATAATAAAATAGACCTTATGTTCCTATGAAATTTTATTCTCTTCATGCTCCTACATCAGATTACCCACCAAGAAGAAATTGAGCTCCTGCCCAATGAATATTGTGATTTCTTCATCCTTCGCTTCCAATATTTTATGTTCCTTCCTGATTGTATCTTTCCATTTTCTTGTACCTTTTTTCATAGTGGTATTTCCAAACTCCCTACCACCAATCTGAACCTCTTTTTCACATTTCTTCTTCTTCATGTTCTTTGCTTCCTTTTTTATCTCTAGTTCTAATTCAACCTTCCTCATCATACATTTCAACTTTGACCTTCCTTCTTCATATTTTCTTGCATTCTCATCCTCTACATCATGGTTAAGTGTGGAAGAATAAACATTGATTATCTTTTCAACTTTTTATATTACCATTATTTCTTCATGTTCATATTTATCTCCTTCAAAGGCTTGTTTCACCTTCTTGATGAAGTATAAATCTCTATCACTGAAATCAAACTCCTTTGCATCCTTTGTGAATCTACATGTTTCATTTATTGTCCTTCCATAATACTGTGACTGATCATTCTTCTCTTCATTGTTATATGGAACATATTTTCTTTCATAACCTCCTTTTCCTTTGTAACTCACTAACCTTATTTGTTTCTTATCTTCGTTGGTTGTTTTTGCATTTCATATCTTCCTTCTTGGACTACAATTTTCATTTCTTGTTCTTACATGAAACTCCATTATACCTTCATGGCTGTCCATATGATTTTTATTGGTTTGATTTTTTCTATATTCTTCATATTTTTATATGGGTTTAGGTATCTTCTTCTCCACTATTTTTTCTTTGGAATCTTTCACCTCAACCTTCCTAAAACCCTTGTTATTACTCGTGATTTCAGATTTTACTTTGTTCCTTGTTTCTTTCCTCTCTTGACTTGGATTTTCCTTTGATTCTTAGTCTTACCACTATGATTCAAATTCCTCTTGACCTAAGTTAGAGGAATTTCTATGTCCTTCACCTTTAGAAGTTAAAAAATATGTTGTGTCTTCCATGATTTTCCGTGTTTCAAGACTGTATCAGTCCATAATCTTCGTCCTTGCATTTTATCATCATCCAAGTTGTTTATAGGATCATTCAATAGAAGCTCTGAGTTTTCTCTTTTTATATATGTCTTAGGCCAATAGTTTGGAACTTTATAACATTAGGTTTTCTCCTTTGACTTATTTTTTTGTCTCCTTCACTCACATGCATGCTTGAAATGTGTTATTTCTCCTTAGTCTTCATTCTCTGATGGTCCAAGCTGATTTCTTTTTAAATTTGAAATCATTTTCATAAGGACCATCATCCATAGCTCCATGTTGTGTTAGATACTTGAGATGTCTGACTTGAACCTTTATTGATCTCTTCACTTGTACTAAACTTTGGCTTCCACTCCATGGCTCTATATACATCTCCATATTTTTTGACAACCTTATTTGATTTTATTTTAACCATATAGACTTCAAAATCACTCCTTTCCCACTAATTGCTCCTTGAATTTTTGCCTTGCTCCTTAACATTGCTTGATTGGATTTTTCTCCTTTCTTTTTCTCCATCATTCCTTGACTTCAAGTATCCTTCATTTTGTATGTTTTAGCCTCTTGAGTAGATATTTTAAGACCTTTAGAGGAACCTAGGAACACTTCCTTGTCCCATATTTGAATGTATTTACTTTATATTTGACCATTAATGTTCATTCTTGACACCTTTCCTCTGTAACCTGCATCCACATAATCTAACACATAATTAGTTTCAAAAATAAGAATTTTATTGCCTTCTTTGGCTGTTCCATACATGCTTCCAACTTGGTTGTCATTTTTATTTCCTTTCATGTTTTTTTGTAAGTACTTTGTCTCCATCTTCCTCTGTTGCTCTTCATCTTGATTTAGTTTCCTTATAAAAATTGATTTTCCATCACTTTCTTTGTCTTGATCTTCAAGAGACCCACTTATTTCTACTATTTCCATGACACCTTCCTGTGTCTTCTCATTCTTTTTATCTCCTAGATATTGCATAAGATCATGTAGGATCTAGTCCCACACTCTTTCCTTCTTACCACTATTCTACAATTTTCCATTTTCACATTTAACTTGGTGACTCATTTTACCTTCTTGGTCATCTCTCTTTCTCTTTAGGAACATCATTTTCTTCCACAACCTCATTTTGTCTTGTTCATCAGCCTTGACTTGTGTCTCTTTGTCCACTTCATTGGACTCTAACTGCTACATTCTTCTATCAACCTCATATTCATCTTATCCTTTTAAGGACGCACTTATCTTTTCTTATTTCTTCAAGAGATTCCTCGGGAGCACCTACACCTAACTCTTAACTTTCTACTCAAAATACTTTATGCCAAATACCATGTTTCTCTTTTATTTACCTACTTCCTAATCCATCAAAGGTACCAACACATGCTCTATTCCATTCTTTGTTAGAAAAAACTTATTCAATATACCATTATACACTACCTTCATGTCATATTGTCACCACTTTCCTAAGATTATGTGACACACATCCATTGGCATCACATCACATAACACCTCATCAAAAAAACTCACAATTTTGAAAGGAACTATGCATTGCTCATTTACAAGAATCTGATGATTATTCTAAACCCATGCAACTCTATAATGTGTAGGGAGAACTTACCTTTTTAAACCAAATTTACTAACCATTTATTCAGACACAATATTACCAGTGCCTCCATTGTCTATAACGAAATTACAAAACTACCCTCTTGTTTTGCATCTAGTCCTAAATAAGCTTCTCCTACTAACTGGTTCTTGAGATTTGGTTTATTGTAGAAGGAATATTCTCACCAAAAATGATTCTCTCTACCTATAATCATCATCTCAATTAGTTGAATTTCCTATACCTGAGCATACCACTTCCATGTGTTTCATTATTTCCTCTAGATTTATAATTTCATACTTCATACCCCTCTGACCATTCAGCAAGTTAGGACTTTACGAAGAGCAACAGTCAGGGGACAAGAAGTCCCTCCTCTTTAATGGGAGAGGTTCCCTTATTCAGAAACAAACCTATTTACAAATATACAAAACATGATTTTCTGGTTGAACTTGGATATTACGAAAGTGTTTACTATAAAGATCATCAATTACAAAAGGACTGAGGAATGAGAGTGCGAGAATGAGCAGAAAGGAAACATGCAGAATTATAGATAACAGAGTAATTCTTTATGTATGCGAAGTTACAGTGAATTGAAAACAAGATCATTCGTATCGTATAAATGAGATGGAATTTAAAGACACAAAGTTCTGTAAATAACATCTGCCAGAACACAAAGTCTCTTAACGTAACACAGATTCATTAATCAAGGACACAAAGTTCCTTCTTGGTTATACAAGATCACCATGCTTGCAAAGTTGAAGAGTATGCAATCGGCAAGACTAACAAACTGGAGACAAATGATCTTCACAAAATTTAAATGAAAGCTTAGAGATAACAGAGATCAGATAGACAAAGAATGGAAAGCCCTTCTGTATTGATTTCTTTATGATCTATTTACACTTTCAGAAAATAAACCCAGTTCTTCCTCCTTTTTAAGAATGGCGTAGAGAGGCCATTATATAGCTTACAAATCAGTTACTCTTCGTAACCGCTTCTTTTAACCAAGAATAGTTAAGGACTGCCAACCGCAATACCTCAACTTTTTACAAAGAAAACGGAAAAAGAATGGGAAGAAGAGAAAAGAATAAGGAGAAGAAGACAGGTGGTCAGTTACTGGGAGGGACCCACTGACTTCAAAATCTGCTGCCTGAATCTTTTCAATGCCTCGGCTATGTCTCTGCCACGAGGGACTGACGTGTTGGCTGTAGACTGACCCCAAAATCCGAGACACTTCTCCATTTCTTTATCAAACTCGACATGAGTATGATAATCTTTATTTGCTTCTTCGATGGTAGATTGAAGAGAGAAAATCTCCTTCATTTTCTCCTTGGAGATGGAACTTTCCTTGAATAAGTTATCTTTGACAAAAGCTCTGAATTGAGCTTTGATTTCTTGCAAGGAAAGGGGCACACCAGAAGTTTCATCTTGAAGATGACAGTGTATATCTTTGAAAGCAGATACCACCAGTGTCTTGAAAGCCTCTCCTTTCTGCCAGCTATTCTTCAGCTCTCCCAAAGCCTCCTCCAGGACTTTGATCTTCCACTCCACGCTGTAAACCCAGGACTTTGACAGATTATCCTTTGCATCATCAAAAACCTTATTCGCCAATAAAATGTTCTCATCTGTCTGTCCCATGAGACGGAGGTCTACTATGCAACTGCTCCAGAGTTTGAGCTCTTTATCCATGACCCCGATAGTGGAGGAGAGCTTCTGTTGCAAATTGTTCACCTTTCCGTGGAGTTTGAAAGCTTCATCGATGAAATTCAATCCTGCAACAAGCATATCTTCCACCATGGCTTCCATAGCTCTGCCGTAGACAGAATACTTGTGCATGTCTTTGATACTCTGTATTTCATCTTGGCTCAAAATTACAGGAGGTGGAAGAGTAGTCAATGGGGTAGGGTCCAAAACTTTGTCCTTAGACAAAAGAGATTTGATAAAACTTGTGAGAATCTGGGCCTGTTCCTCCAACTGTTCAATAGTTTGCTGCCCTTTCTCTACCCTCCCAATGACTCGTGTGACCGTTTCCTGGAGGTTGTGGATCTCACCTTCAGGAGTAGACTCTCCCATTGGAATTCTTGAGAGCTCTAAGTCAGATGTCTGTAAGTCCTGCTCTGATTTGTCCACTGTAGGCTTAGCAATCTCCAGGAATTGCTGACCTTGAGCATCAGACACTATCCTGGAGGTGGTTCTGGCTTTCTTGGCACGAGAAGGAGTAGTGCCCAACAAGGCTGCGACAACATCAAAATTTGGCCCTGAGCTCCGAGAGGAAGATTTCCTCTTTCTACTGTCAACAAGAGGTTGAACCCATGCAAAAGAGGAAGAGGAAGCAGCAGGAGGGGCAAGAGGACCAAGAGACATAGAGCTCATGACGCTCAAGGTTTGCACAGCTGTGGTCTCAAGTTGAGATGTGAGTAGGGCGCTGGATACAATTGCTGCTGAAGAATCAATAGCACTTGGAAGTTCAGTGCTCTGGACTTCCTTATCTTTATCTGCTGGACCTTCAGGAGCATTTGCAGGGGCTGGCACTTCACTCTCTTCACTTTCACTGAGAACAATGATGTTCTCTGGTCCCAAAGGCACTTCTACCTACTTTCTTTGAGGATCATTTTCCACAGGCTCCTTCTTAACCTCCTTGAGTTTCTTCTGGTACACTTGAGTGGATGAAGAAGGAGTGGAAGCTGCAGGTCCTTGTGTTGATGAGGCAGGAGGGGTTTGCACAGGTGTTTCTGACCTTGGAATCGATGCTTCTCTCCTTGGTGTTGAAACATCCTTAGAAGAGGATTCTCCTGAGTGCCTTCTGAGCTCTCGAACTTTCCTGTCAAACCAGACCTTAGTCCTGACTAAGACTGGAGCAAGGATCTCAGCCAGATCATCTTTTTCTTTCCTGTTCCAATCCAAGTCCTCCAAGGGGGTGTGCTTAATCACACTGTCATACTCATATGAGTATAGATCAGAATTGTCATCCTGGAGTCCTTCAGGAACTTGGTACAAGCCGAGTTCTTGGATCAATTGCAGAGAGAACCTGCCACAGTGCCTCCTCCTAGCTTCAAAATCATCTGCACAGTCAGCCCAGTAGTCTTCTGTATCTGCCCTATGATGATATATTATCTTGATGTTCTGCTCAATGAACTTCTTCAAGTCGAAGCAAGTTCTTGGCTTAAAGAAATGAACGGTGATAGGGACCAGGGCTCTCTCTATGTTCTGTGCGTCCAGGGCTGTTTTACAAGTGTAATTTCCCAAAGAGATGGGAAAGTGCAAACCAGAAATCTTCTTGTCTCTGCAGGTTCTGTGCAATTTGTCTAATTTCCTGCATACTTCAATCAAAGCCATCTTATCATTGCAGAACATGGGAAGCCTCAGAGGGGTGCTCTCATAGCCAGCAAGCCTGATATAAGAGAATTTTCTGAATTGAATAAAATAGGCACCGTAGTGCGATATCAGGTTCATGGCTTCATCTGAAAACCTTCTAGCAGTGTCACCCTCGAGCAGCCTGACCACGTACATGGTGAAAGCATCATTTACCCTTCTGAAATTGCGATTGCTGGTCTCTAGGGTGAACTGCGGGCAGTAGGCATATATAGGGTCATCCTTGTGGGCATCAATGTAAGAAAAACCAAACCATTGTCTTGATGCCGCCAGGGTATACATCAGGTACGAAGTCATGTAGAACTTCTTCATTTGTTGTACATTGGACAGCTGCTCCGCCAAATTCATGCTGATGATCTCTGCCCAGTTGATATTTTGTGTTCCCTCGCACACCATGCTGATGAGCGGGCACATCCAGAAGTGGAATTCGTTGGTAGAGGGTAAACCCATAACCCGAGCCAGTAGAATTATAAAATCTGACAATTCTTCATTGAAATCTACCCGGAAAAGAGTCTTGGATAGGCGAGATGCTCCCTTCTTAGGGTTCTTGAGCCAGGACTTCGCCACCCGCGCCTTGTATTTGTCACTGTCTTGGTTAAACAGGGCCTGTGCTTGATCCCGGGAAACAACTATGGCATTATCCATCTCTGGGATCCTCAAAGCAGTGCTAATGGCGGAAGCATCCAGCTTGGCGATGAGTTCCCCGTGTATATTGGTCAATTCACTCGAATCAGGGTCGAAGTGAGCTCCGCACGAAAGCACTGTATCAGCACACTGTACTGAGATCGGGAAACCTCCAGCGAAAGCCAAACCACTGTCGTGAATCATCTGCGCCATAGGTGTAGGGTTTGCATCCGCCATCCTTGCCCAAAAATCACTGAAATCAAGATGACGAGCTTCACTGTCCCCAATATTGTGAACGGCAGATTCTAGTGGAGAGATTTGCTCCTGTCCTTGAAATTTGATCTTCATGTTGACAGTAATTCGGAGGACAGAGACGCGAACTTGACTTTGGGAAGGAATTACAGAGGAAAGGATACACGCGCAGGAAATTATATTGCAAGGGTTCGAGCAAAGGATAGCGTGAAAGCAGTGTGAAAAATGCAAAGGGGGGATGCCCGTTATATAGCCGATTAGGAGAGAGAAAGACAATGAATGCGCATTTAATACATATCTACCAATTTGAAAAAGCATGATATTCGGGTAGAGCGGGAAAAATAAGCACGAATGGCACTTGGTTCATTTGGGACATGTGAGACGCGAATGCGCGAAACACGCGACTCGGCCGGATCGGACGAAAAGGTGACAATGGGTCCGGAAGAGCTTGGGACATTTGGGACGTGAAAGCGCGTGAAATCGGCCGAAAATGGAACGAAGACTTGGGACATTTGGGACAAAAATGCACGAAGTACGCAGTTCAGGCGAATCAGCCGAAAATGGAACAACTTGCACAATTTGACTTGGGACATTTGGGACAAAAATGTGCGACGGGCCCGAAAAAGACAAACTTCGGGGAGATCGGCCGATCGGGGAACAGAGCGCACTTTTGAACTTGGGACACGCGGGACAAAAATGTCCGACAGGCCCGAAAAACACATGAAATGACCCAAAAACGTAGATTTTCTCAATTTCACGACTTTTAACACTCTCAGCACAACAGAGAAGACACTTAAAACTCAAAATTTTGAAAATTCACTTTCCTAAGAGCAGGGAATTTTGAGTGGACAACAGCTGGCTCCTTCTGGGGATGACTTGGCATAAATTCAAGGAATGGGACAAGGTAAGAACTTAGACAAACTCGGGGAAGCAGACCAGTACCTTATCCATTGGGCCACGGAGTCAAAAAGTAGACCAATACAGAGGACAACACACCAAAACAAAAAGGAAAGAAAAACAAAAACGCTGTACAGAATGTACAAAGGACTTCCTAATCACCTAGGACTTGAACAACTTAAGGTACTGCCCACTATAAGGAAGTGGGAGAGGAGAACCATCCATGTAATCAAGATAAAAGGAATTCTTACCAGCAAAGTGTCTGATCTTGAAAGGTCCGAGCCAAAGGGAATCGAACTTGCCATGGCTGCCACGAGGTTCATGCCTTTTATCCCATAACAACACAGTATCTCCAACTTGGAAATCTCTGAACCTGGCTTTCTTGTCAAACAGGACCTTTACCTTCTGCTGGTGAACAGATATCCGATCAGCAACCTCCAATCTGTCCTCATTTAGTTTGTGAAGGTACATAATTCTCTTATCCAAAGCATCACTGAAACTAGTATCTTCAATGGCCTTCATTAGATGCAAGGCTGGCAGTTCCACTGTTACTGGCAGTTGAGCTTCTACTCCATATACCACTTGAAAAGGGGACATTCCAATAGCTCTCTTTGGCGTAATCCTGTCTGCCCAAAGAGCATCATAGAGCTTCTTGTGCCAATTTCGTTGAGACTCATTTACTAATTTCCTTATAATAGTCACCAAATTTTTATTAGTGGATTCTGCTTGCCCATTCCCTTGAGGATAGTAATCTGAGGAGTGAGCCAAAGAAATGCCATACCCATAGCAAAAATCCATTATCTCAGTTGAAGAGAAATTCGAAGCATTATCTGTTACAATCTTATTAGGTACACCATACCTTACCAAGATGTTCTCTTTGATGAAGCTGCACACCACTTCAGAAGTAGTACTCTTAACTGGAATAGCTTCCACCCATTTGGTGAAATAGTCCGTGGCAGTTAGTACATGAGTATGACCAGCACTAGAAGCAGGATTAAGTGTTCCAATGAAGTCCAAACCCCACTGTTGAAAAGGTTCTTCAATTACAACTGGCTTAAGAGGCAAAGAGGCCAATTTGGGTCTTCCCACGAAGGTCTGACAAGCCTCACATTTATCAACCCACTTGGATGCATCTCTGAACAAGGAAGGCCAGTAATATCCTCCACGAAGAATCTTGTGAGCAGTGACCGTTGATGAATAGTGCCCTCCACATGCCTGATCATGAAAAGATGAGAGCAACTTTCTCTGCTGTTCCTTGTCCACACACTTCAAAAATCTCCCATCTAACCCACGCTTGAACAAGGCACTTTCCCACAACACATATTGCACTGACCTCAATTTAACAATCCTCTTTTCTTTGGCAATTAAATAAGAGGGGAATTCTCCATAGGTGAGAAAATGGACGATGTCAGCATACCATTCATCAACTGAGCTAAGGAATAGAACGGTAGGAAGGCCAACTTTGTTCTCCAGTAATTCATGCTTAGCTCCTTCAGCAATAAGCTCACAAAGACCTTTTCCACGAACCAGCTTGGTCGGTTTGATATCAATGTCATATTCTTGGACCTTAGCAACCCAGTTCCCTCTCTTGGATCCAAATTCTTGCTGTGTGAGAATTGACTTAACCGTTGTATCTGGAACCAACACCATGGAATGAGAGTTGAGGATGTAAAAGTGAAACTGTTTAACAGCTTTGACCACTGCAAAAGCATGTTTCTCCATCATGGTGTATTTTAACTCATGATCTTTCAGAATATAGCTCATGAACGCAATTGGGAGCTCATGCTCGTTAGAGTCTTCTTGAGTCAAAACAGCAGCTAAGGTATTATCTGTGGCATAGCAATAGATAATAAAATCTTTGCTGAAATCAGGACAGGCTAAAACAGGAGTTTTAGCGATAGCTCTCTTGATACCTTCAAAGGATTCCTTTCCTTCAGAAGACCAACCAAATGTTTGCTTCCCTTTCATCATCTGAGAAATATTCAAAGTTAACTCTGCAAAATCAGGGATGAACCTTCTTAAAAAATTGATCTTACCAAAGAAAGAGTGCACGCCCTTTTTACTGGTTGGGAGAGGAATTTGCTGGATAGCTTGTACTCGTTCAGGATCAATCTTAATACCATCTTTGGAAACGATGTGCCCTAATAATTTTCCCTCTGTGACACAAAAGACAGATTTTTTAGGATTCAAAGAAATCCCATGCTCTCTGCATCTTAGCAGAACTGTCTCCAGGTGATCAAAATGATCCGCTCTTGTTTTGGAAAACACTGTCAGGTCATCAAGGTATATGACAATACACTTCCCTTTCAAACTTCCAAAAGCCAGATCCATAGCTCTCTGAAAAGTGGCACCAGCATTAATAAGCCCAAAAGGCATTCTCTTGTAAGCAAAGGTACCCCAAGGAGTAGTGAAAGCTGTTTTGTGTTGATCTGCAGTATCAACCTCTACCTGATTATATCCCGAGAATCCATCAAGCATAGATAACATTTCAGATCCTGTTACTGCTTGCAATACCTGATCCATCATAGGCAAAGGATAATTATCTTTCAAGGAAGCCTGATTTAGGTTCCTGAAATCAACACAGATGCGGATCTCACCATTTTTCTTCCTAACAGGCACAATATTTGCAATCCATGTTGAATGGTGAATGGGAAAAATGATTTTGGCCTTCAACAACTTCTGAATTTCTTGAAAGATGGTGTCAGCTATTTTGGGGTTGTATTGCCTCTGTTTCTGCTTAAAAGGCTTGATTCCAGGCTTGAGAGGAATAAAATGCTGCATATCTTTTGGTTTGAAAGTTTTCAAATCTTCATAAGAGTAAGCAAGAACATCCTTATACCTCTTTAAAAGATCAATTGCTTTCTTCCTTTCATCTGTTGTGCAACATTTTCCAATGTTCACGAGTTTAGGATCAGTAGAACTCCCAATATCAATCTTGTCATACTCAGCTGATTGCTGAGGTCCCGTGGAAGCTCTAGACTTCACATACCTATCATGTTTATCAAATAGTTCCTCCAAACTCACCAATCCTTTAGGAATCTTGTTTCCTTTGAGATTGATGCATCCATCCTGATCTGTTTCTTCTCCTTGGGTGACTGCTTTGTCAAAGGGCACACTTTCACGAGGTAGGTTGTCACTTCCTTCAAAATACAGCTGTTCGAAATTACCCTTGAGTTCCAGGAAGGAAAGCAAGTGTTGATCATCATTGAAAACTTGCCAGTTATTGGTATTATCAGGTACACTAGGCCGATGGACCATCTCAATGGTGAACTTATCCTGAGAGAAGTCAGGATGAGGAATCAGTAGTGACCCTGAGACTGCTAGTGAATCAGCCCTGCTGTTCTTCTCCCTAGGTATTGCCTCAATGGAGAAAGCATCAAGAAATTCAATGGAATCCCAAACCTGGTTCCGGTAATGTTTCAACCTTCCATTTTTTACTTGAAAAAGGCTTCTGACTTGCTTTACAATCAATTCTGCATCACCACGAGCCAGAAGATTCTTTACACCTTGTTCTTTGGCCACTTGCAGTCCAAGAATGAGAGCCTCATACTCTGCTATATTATTAGTATTTTCAAACTGCAACTTAAATGAAAAAGGATGTAGGCTTCCTTCAAGTGACACCAGTAGTACACCAGCTCCAGAACCAGCTGAGGAACAACTTCCATCAAACTCTAAAATCCAAACACCATTAGGATCTTTAGGTGACACTTTGGGAAGTTTGATTTCATCAGGGGACATAATCATGTATTTTCCATGGCCCATATCCTCATAGAGTATTTGTGCTTTAGGATCATCCGTTTTTTGCACAATATACTCAGATTGCTTCTCAGGCATCAACTTCTTCATTTGTCCATTAATAGGTACGAGTGCGTGTGACCAATCCATTTGGATTTCTCCACCCACATCCTTATAGAAGTTCCTACTTAGCAACATCCCGTATGAAGGAGGAATATCTGCAACTAAGATGGTAGCCAAAACTCTCTTTTCAGGCAAAGCAGCAAAAGCCACTTGTGCATCTTTAATTCTTCCGACCAGGGGCACTTCTTTACTCTCCATGGAGTAACAAGATCCATAAGTGTGTGTGAGGGTCAAGCCTAAAGCATGAGCTACTTTAGCAGGCATCACATTATCTGAGGCTCCTGAGTCAATGACACAATTACTGAGCCTATGACCAACTATAAGAAGTGTTACATAAAATGGTTTAATTTTGTCATTAGGTGAGGTAACAACAGCTACCGGACTAGGCTGTGGTGCAGAAGGAGGAGTAGGTAAAATGCCTTTAGAGGTGGTTTTGGAATGGGAATTAACAAATTGAATCATTTTGGCAAAAGCTTTGGGATGGGTTTGATAATACTCGGCCTCTGCGATTTAAACCTTAGTCTTTTTCAGATGATCAATAATATCAAAAGACCCATAAGTGGATGGGCCATCATCATTTGAAATCCTAGGCTTATCAACTTTAGGAGAAAAAGAAGTAACTTTACTAGTAGGATTGATAGGACTCACCTTTGGTGTAGATGAAGTGGGGATAGGAGATCCTCTTTTTGCAATTACAGGGATAGTTGCCGACTACTCCTTAAATTTCTTGGGGGGCTGTGTCACCTTCTCCCTCTGATTTGTCTGCTCTCGAGTCATGACAACAAATGATTCGCTATTCATGTCTGCTACCACTTCATCATAATCATCTCCATCATCGATGCCCTCAGTGGTGAAGAAATTAACCTGAGATCCCTCAAGTTCATCTGCTTCATCATCAAATTCCTCCACAAACTCCTCGCAAGCTTCATTATCCTCATCATCATCTGGCTCTTCAACTTTTCAGGTTACATTTATAGGAACTTTAACAGGAGGTCCTTCAAGTGTTAATCTTGTTTGAGAAGCAGGCAAACGATTTCTGGGCTGGAAATTCCTCCTTGGAACATCTACATAAGGAGCATGCTGAGCCAATTGTTTCTTTATAGCAATGAGATCATTCGCAAGTTTTTGAACTAATGGATCAGTATTAGGTCTAGGGGTGGAGGAGGAGGAAGCAACAGACTTAGATTTGGAAGGGTCTCTCCTCAACTTCCCTGACATGATCAGATCATCCTCGACACTAACAGCAAGAGTTTGATCCTCCACCAATGTTGCGAGATTAGCCCTTCTCAGTGCATAGCTAACTTCAGGCATTTGGGCGTTTAGGAAGAAACATTTTTGGATTTGATCAACAGGTCGAGTATTTACATGAATTTTATTGATCAATCTGTTGAATTGGGCCACAAATTCTCTCATGGGTTCTAGTGAATCTTTCTTTATCTGAGAGATTTGAGCTAGCAAGGCATGCACATCTTCTGCTGGTTTGAAACGGTTTTCAAACCCAGTTCTCATGGTGTCCCAGCTAGTGATAGTACCAGCCGGAAGGTGATAGAACCAATCAGCAGCATTATCTTGTAAAGTCTCAACGAACAGTCTCACGGAGACGTCTTCGTGTTCAAATCCCAGAACTCCACATGCAACTATGAAGGCTGCGATGTCTTCATCAGGATGCACTTTGCCATCGCCTTTGAATTTAGGAAAGTTCTTCCGGTTACCTCTGGGTAACTCATGCAAAGGCTGAGGAAGAGCAAGGGGCCTGACACGATGACCCCAGGGCAATGGTACCGCCATTCTTGGAAAAACGGCTTGGAGAGGAACTGCAACACCAGCAAGAATCAAAGCTCAAAGATTAGGGCTAGCTGGCTCCGAAGGAATACCGCCCGTAGGAATTCTATCTTGAGCTAGGTGGAGTGCTTTAGGACTTTACGAAGAGCAACAGTCAGGGGACAAGAAGTCCCTCCTCTTTAATGGGAGAGGTTCCCTTATTCAGAAACGAACCTATTTACAAATATACAAAACATGATTTTCTGGTTGAACTTGGATATTACGAAAGTGTTTACTATAAAGATCATCAATTACAAAAGGACTGAGGAATGAGAGTACGAGAATGAGCAGAAAGGCAACATGCAGAATTATAGATAACAGAGTAATTCTTTATGTATGCGAAGTTACAGTGAATTGAAAACAAGATCATTCGTATCGTATAAATGAGATGGAATTTAAAGACACAAAGTTCTGTAAATAACATCTGCCAGAACACAAAGTTTCTTAACGTAACACAGATTCATTAATCAAGGACACAAAGTTCCTTCTTGGTTATACAAGATCACCATGCTTGCAAAGTTGAAAAGTATGCAATCGGCAAGACTAACAAACGGGAGACAAATGATCTTCACAAAATTTAAATGAAAGCTTAGAGATAACAGAGATCAGATAGACAAAGAATGGAAAGCCCTTCTGTATTGATTTCTTTATGATCTATTTACACTTTCAGAAAATAAACCCAGTTCTTCCTCCCTTCAAGAATGGCGTAGAGAGGCCATTATATAGCTTACAAATCAGTTACTCTTCGTAACCGCTTCTTTTAACCAAGAATAGTTAAGGACTGCCAACCGCAATACCTCAACTTTTTACAAAGAAAATGGAAAAAGAATGGGAAGAAGAGAAAAGAATAAGGAGAAGAAGACAGGTGGTCAGTTACTGGGAGGGACCCACTGACTTCAAAATCTGCTGCCTGAATCTTTTCAACGCCTCGGCTATGTCTCTGCCACGAGGGACTGACGTGTTGGCTGTAGACTGACCCCAAAATCTGAGACACTTCTCCATTTCTTTATCAAACTCGACATGAGTATGATAATCTTTATTTGCTTCTTCGATGGCAGATTGAAGAGAGAAAATCTCCTTCATTTTCTCCTTGGAGATGGAACTTTCCTTGAATAAATTATCTTTGACAAAAGCTCTGAATTGAGCTTTGATTTCTTGCAAGGAAAGGGGCACACCAGAAGTTTCATCTTGAAGATGACAGTGTATATCTTTGAAAGCAGATACCACCAGTGTCTTGAAAGCCTCTCCTTTCTGCCAGCTATTCTTCAGCTCTCCCAAAGCCTCCTCCAGGACTTTGATCTTCCACTCCACGCTGTAAACCCAGGACTTTGACAGATTATCCTTTGCATCATCAAAAACCTTATTCACCAATAAAATGTTCTCATCTGTCTGTCCCATGAGACGGAGGTCTACTATGCAACTGCTCCAGAGTTTGAGCTCTTTATCCATGACCCCGATAGTGGAGGAGAGCTTCTGTTGCAAATTGTTCACCTTTCCGTGGAGTTTGAAAGCTTCATCGATGAAATTCAATCCTGCAACAAGCATATCTTCCACCATGGCTTCCATAGCTCTGCCGTAGACAGAATACTTGTGCATGTCTTTGATACTCTGTATTTCATCTTGGCTCAAAATTACAGGAGGTGGAAGAGTAGTCAATGGGGTAGGGTCCAAAACTTTGTCCTTAGACAAAAGAGATTTGATAAAACTTGTGAGAATCTGGGCCTGTTCCTCCAACTGTTCAATAGTTTGCTGCCCTTTCTCTACCCTCCCAATGACTCGTGTGACCGTTTCCTGGAGGTTGTGGATCTCACCTTCAGGAGTAGACTCTCCCATTGGAATTCTTGAGAGCTCTAAGTCAGATGACTGTAAGTCCTGCTCTGATTTGTCCACTGTAGGCTTAGCAATCTCCAGGAATTGCTGACCTTGAGCATCAGACACGATCCTGGAGGTGGTTCTGGCTTTCTTGGCACGAGAAGGAGTAGTGCCCAACAAGGCTGCGACAACATCAAAATTTGGCCCTGAGCTCCGAGAGGAAGATTTCCTCTTTCTACTGTCAACAAGAGGTTGAACCCATGCAAAAGAGGAAGAGGAAGTAGCAGGAGGGGCAAGAGGACCAAGAGACATAGAGCTCATGACGCTCAAGGTTTGCACAGCTGTGGTCTCAAGTTGAGATGTGAGTAGGGCGCTGGATACAATTGCTGCTGAAGAATCAATAGCACTTGGAAATTCAGTGCTTTGGACTTCCTTATCTTTATCTGCTAGACCTTCAGGAGCATTTGCTGGGGCTGGCACTTCACTCTCTTCACTTTCACTGAGAACAATGATGTTCTCTGGTCCCAAAGGCACTTCTACCTGCTTTCTTTGAGGATCATTTTCCACAGGCTCCTTCTTAACCTCCTTGAGTTTCTTCTGGTACACTTGAGTGGATGAAGAAGGAGTGGAAGCTGCAGGTCCTTGTGTTGATGAGGCAGGAGGGGTTTGCACTGGTGTTTCTGACCTGGGAATCGATGCCTCTCTCCTTGGTGTTGAAACATCCTTGGAAGAGGATTCTCCTGAGTGCCTTCTGAGCTCTCGAACTTTCCTGTCAAACCAGACCTTAGTCCTGACTAAGACTGGAGCAAGGATCTCAGCCAGATCATCTTTTTCTTTCCTGTTCCAATCCAAGTCCTCCAAGGGGGTGTGCTTAATCACACTGTCATACTCATATGAGTATAGATCAGAATTGTCATCCTGGAGTCCTTCAGGAACTTGGTACAAGCCGAGTTCTTGGATCAATTGCAGAGAGAACCTGCCACAGTGCCTCCTTCTAGCTTCAAAATCATCTGCACAGTCAGCCCAATAGTCCTCTGTATCTGCCCTATGATGATAGATTATCTTGATGTTCTGCTCAATGAACTTCTTCAAGTCGAAGCAAGTTCTTGGCTTAAAGAAATGAACGGTGATAGGGACCAGGGCTCTCTCTATGTTCTGTGCGTCCAGGGCTGTTTTACAAGTGTAATTTCCCAAAGAGATGGGAAAGTGCAAACCAGAAATCTTCTTGTCTCTGCAGGTTCTGTGCAATTTGTCTAATTGCCTGCATACTTCAATCAAAGCCATCTTATCATTGCAGAACATGGGAAGCCTCAGAGGGGTGCTTTCATAGCCGGCAAGCCTGATATAGGAGAATTTTCTGAATTGTATGAAATAAGCACCGTAGCGCAATATCAGATTCATGGCTTCATCAGAAAATCTCCTAGCAGTATCACCTTCGAGCAGCCTGACCACGTACATGGTGAAAGCATCATTTACCCTTCTGAAATTGCGATTGCTGGTCTCTAGGGTGAACTGCGGGCAGTAGGCATATATAGGGTCATCCTTGTGGGCATCAATGTAGGAAAAACCAAACCATTGCCTTGATGCTGCCAGAGTATACATCAGGTAAGAAGTCATGTAGAACTTCTTTGTTTGTTGTACATTGGACAGCTGATCTGCCAAATTCATGCTGATGATCTCTGCCCAGTTGATATTTTGTGTTCCCTCGCACACCATGCTGATGAGCGGGCACATCCAGAAGTGGAATTCGTTGGTAGAGGGTAAACCCATAACCCGAGCCAGTAGAATTATAAAATCTGACAATTCTTCGTTGAAATCTGCCTGGAAAAGAGTCTTGGATAGGCGAGATGCTCCCTTCTTAGGGTTCTTGAGCCAGGACTTCGCCACCCGCGCCTTGTATTTATCGTTGTCTTGGTTGAACAGGGCCTGTGCTTGATCCCGGGAAACGACTATGGCATTATCCATCTCTGGGATCCTCAGCGCAGTGCTAATGGCAGTAGCATCCAGCTTGGCAATGAGTTCCCCGTGTATATTGGTCAATTCATCGAATCAGGGTCGAAGTGAGCTCCGCACGAAAGCACTGTATCAGCACACTGTACTGAGATCGGGAAACCTCCAGCAAAAGCCAAACCACTGTCGTGAATCATCTGTGCCATAGGTGTAGGGTTTGCATCCGCCATCCTTGCCCAAAAATCACTGAAATCAAGATGACGAGCTTCACTGTCCCCAATATTGTGAACGGCAGATTCTAGTGGAGAGATTTGCTCCTGTCCTTGAAATTTGATCTTCATGTTGACAGTAATTCGGAGGACAGAGACGTGAACTTGACTTTGGGAAGGAATTACAGAGGAAAGGATACACGCGCAGGAAATTATATTGCAAGGGTTCGAGCAAAGGATAGCGTGAAAGCAGTGTGAAAAATGCAAAGGGGGGATGCCCGTTATATAGCCGATTAGGAGAGAGAAAGACAATGAATGCACATTTAATACATACCTACCAATTTGAAAAAGCATGATATTCGGGTAGAGCGGGAAAAATAAGCACGAATGGCACTTGGTTCATTTGGGACATGTGAGACGCGAATGCGCGAAACACGCGACTCGGCCGGATCGGACGAAAAGGTGACAATGGGTCCGGAAGAGCTTGGGACATTTGGGACGTGAAAGCGTGAAGTACGCGGTTCGGGTGAATCGGCCGAAAATGGAACAACTTGCACAATTTGACTTGGGACATTTGGGACAAAAATGTGTGAAGTACGCGGTTCGGGTGTTTCGGCCGAAAATGGAACAACTTGCACAATTTGACTTGGGACATTTGGGACAAAAATGTGCGACGGGCCCGAAAAAGACAAACTTCGGGGAGATCGGCCGATCGGGGAACAGAGCGCACTTTTGAACTTGGGACACATGGGACAAAAATGTCCGACAGGCCCGAAAAACACATGAAATGACCCAAAAACGTAGATTTTCTCAATTTCACGACTTTTAACACTTTCAGCACAACAGAGAAGACACTTAAACTCAAAATTTTGAAAATTCACTTTCCTAAGAGCAGGGAATTTTGAGTGGACAACAGCTGGCTCCTTCTGGGGATGACTTGGCATAAATTCAAGGAATGGGACAAGGTAAGAACTTAGACAAACTCGGGGAAGCAGACCAGTACCTTATCCATTGGGCCACGGAGTCAAAAAGTAGACCAATACAGAGGACAACACACCAAAACAAAAAGGAAAGAAAAACAAAAACGCTGTACAGAATGTACAAAGGACTTCCTAATCACCTAGGACTTGAACAACTTAAGGTACTGCCCACTATAAGGAAGTGGGAGAGGAGAACCATCCATGTAATCAAGATAAAAGGAATTCTTACCAGCAAAGTGTCTGATCTTGAAAGGTCCGAGCCAAAGGGAATCAAACTTGCCATGGCTGCCACGAGGTTCATGCCTTTTATCCCATAACAACACAGTGTCTCCAACTTGGAAATCTCTGAACCTAGCTTTCTTGTCAAACAGGACCTTTACCTTCTGCTGGTGAACAGATATCCGATCAGCAACCTCCAATCTGTCCTCATTTAGTTTGTGAAGGTACATAATTCTCTTATCCAAAGCATCACTGAAACTAGTATCTTCAATGGCCTTCATTAGATGCAAGGCTGGCAGTTCCACTGTTACTGGCAGTTGAGCTTCTACTCCATATACCACTTGAAAAGGGGACATTCCAATAGCTCTCTTTGGCGTAATCCTGTCTGCCCAAAGAGCATCATAGAGCTTCTTGTGCCAATTTCGTTGAGACTCATTTACTAATTTCCTTATAATAGTCACCAAATTTTTATTAGTGGATTCTGCTTGCCCATTCCCTTGAGGATAGTAATCTGAGGAGTGAGCCAAAGAAATGCCATACCCATAGCAAAAATCCATTATCTCAGTTGAAGAGAAATTCGAAGCATTATCTGTTACAATCTTATTAGGTACACCATACCTTACCAAGATGTTCTCTTTGATGAAGCTGCACACCACTTCAGAAGTAGTACTCTTAACTGGAATAGCTTCCACCCATTTGGTGAAATAGTCCGTGGCAGTTAGTACATGAGTATGACCAGCACTAGAAGCAGGATTAAGTGTTCCAATGAAGTCCAAACCCCACTGTTGAAAAGGTTCTTCAATTACAACTGGCTTAAGAGGCAAAGAGGCCAATTTGGGTCTTCCCACGAAGGTCTGACAAGCCTCACATTTATCAACCCACTTGGATGCATCTCTGAACAAGGAAGGCCAGTAATATCCTCCACGAAGTATCTTGTGAGCAGTGACCGTTGATGAATAGTGCCCTCCACATGCCTGATCATGAAAAGCTGAGAGCAACTTTCTCTGCTGTTCCTTGTCCACACACTTCAAAAATCTCCCATCTAACCCACGCTTGAACAAGGCGTTTTCCCACAACACATATTGCACTGACCTCAATTTAACAGTCCTCTTTTCTTTGGCAGTTAAATGAGAGGGGCATTCCCCATAGGTGAGAAAATGGGTGATGTCAGCATACCATTCATCAACTGAGCTAAGGAACAGAACGGTAGGAAGGCCAACTTTCTTCTCCAGTAATTCATGCTTAGCTCCTTCAGCAATAAGCTCACAAAGACCTTTTCCACGAACCAGCTTGGTCGGTTTGATATCAATGTCATATTCTTGGACCTTAGCAACCCAGTTCCCTCTCTTGGATCCAAATTCTTGCTGTGTGAGAATTGACTTAACCGTTGTATCTGGAACCAACACCATGGAATGAGAGTTGAGGATGTAAAAGTGAAACTGTTTAACAGCTTTGACCACTGCAAAAGCATGTTTCTCCATCATGGTGTATTTTAACTCATGATCTTTCAGAATATAGCTCATGAACGCAATTGGGAGCTCATGCTCGTTAGAGTCTTCTTGAGTCAAAACAGCAGCTAAGGTATTATCTGTGGCATAGCAATAGATAATAAAATCTTTGCTGAAATCAGGACAGGCTAAAACAGGAGTTTTAGCGATAGCTCTCTTGATACCTTCAAAGGATTCCTTTCCTTCAGAAGACCAACCAAATGTTTGCTTCCCTTTCATCATCTGAGAAATATTCAAAGTTAACTCTGCAAAATCAGGGATGAACCTTCTTAAAAAATTGATCTTACCAAAGAAAGAGTGCACGCCCTTTTTACTGGTTGGGAGAGGAATTTGCTGGATAGCTTGTACTCGTTCAGGATCAATCTTAATACCATCTTTGGAAACGATGTGCCCTAATAATTTTCCCTCTGTGACACAAAAGACAGATTTTTTAGGATTCAAAGAAATCCCATGCTCTCTGCATCTTAGCAGAACTGTCTCCAGGTGATCAAAATGATCCGCTCTTGTTTTGGAAAACACTGTCAGGTCATCAAGGTATATGACAATACACTTCCCTTTCAAACTTCCAAAAGCCAGATCCATAGCTCTCTGAAAAGTGGCACCAGCATTAATAAGCCCAAAAGGCATTCTCTTGTAAGCAAAGGTACCCCAAGGAGTAGTGAAAGTTGTTTTGTGTTGATCTGCAGTATCAACCTCTACCTGATTATATCCCGAGAATCCATCAAGCATAGATAACATTTCAGATCCTGTTACTGCTTGCAATACCTGATCCATCATAGGCAAAGGATAATTATCTTTCAAGGAAGCCTGATTTAGGTTCCTGAAATCAACATAGATGCGGATCTCACCATTTTTCTTCCTAACAGGCACAATATTTGCAATCCATGTTGAATGGTGAATGGGAAAAATGATTTTGGCCTTCAACAACTTCTGAATTTCCTGAAAGATGGTGTCAGCTATTTTGGGGTTGTACTGCCTCTGTTTCTGCTTAAAAGGTTTAATTCCTGGTTTGAGAGGAATAAAATGCTGCATATCTTTTGGTTTGAAGGCTTTTAAATCCTCATAAGAATAAGCAAGAACATCCTTATACCTCTTTAAAAGATCAATTGCTTTTCTCCTCTCATCTGTTGTGCAACATTTTCCAATATTCACTAGCTTAGGGTCAGTAGAACTCCCAATATTAATCTTGTCATGTTCAGCTGATTGCTGAGGTCCAGTAGAAGCTCTAGACTTCACATACCTGTCATGTTTATCAAATAGTTCCTCTAAACTCACCAACCCTTTAGGAATCTTGTTTCCTTTGAGATTGATGCATCCGTCCTGATCCGTTTCTTCTCCTTGGGTGACTGCTTTGTCAAAGGGCACACTTTCACGAGGTAGGTTGTCACTTCCTTCAAAATATAGCTGTTCGAAATTACCCTTGAGTTCAAGGAAAGAAAGCAAGTGTTGATCATCATTGAAAACTTGCCAGTTATTGGTATTATCAGGTACACTAGGCCGATGGACCATCTCAATGGTGAACTTATCCTGAGAGAAGTCAGGATGAGGAATCAGTAGTGACCCTGAGACTGCTAGTGAATCAGCCCTGCTGTTCTTCTCCCTAGGTATTGCCTCAATGGAGAAAGCATCAAGAAATTCAATGGAATCCCAAACCTGGTTCCGGTAATGTTTCAACCTTCCATTTTTTACTTGAAAAAGGCTTCTGACTTGCTTTACAATCAATTCTGCATCACCACGAGCCAGAAGATTCTTTACACCTTGTTCTTTGGCCACTTGCAGTCCAAGAATGAGAGCCTCATACTCTGCTGTATTATTAGTATTTTCAAACTGCAACTTAAATGAAAAAGGATGTAGGCTTCCTTCAGGTGACACCAGTAGTACACCAGCTCCAGAACCAGCTGAGGAACAACTTCCATCAAACTCTAAAATCCAAACACCATTAGGATCTTTAGGTGACACTTTGGGGAGTTGGATTTCATCAGGGGACATAATCATGTAGTTTCCATGACCCATATCCTCATAGAGTATTTGTGCTTTAGGATCATCCGTTTTTTGCACAATATACTCAGATTGCTTCTCAGGCATCAACTTCTTCATTTGTCCATTAACAGGTACGAGTGCATGTGACCAATCCATTTGGATTTCTCCACCCACATCCTTACAGAAGTTCCTACTTAGCAACATCCCGTATGAAGGAGGAATATCTGCAACTAAGATGGTAGCCAAAACTCTCTTTTCAGGCAAAGCAGCAAAAGCCACTTGTGCATCTTTAATTCTTCCGACCAGGGGCACTTCTTTACTCTCCATGGAGTAACAAGATCCATAAGTGCGTGTGAGGGTCAAGCCTAAAGCATGAGCTACTTTAGCAGGCATCACATTATCTGAGGCTCCTGAGTCAATGACACAATTACTGAGCCTATGACCAGCTATAAGAAGTGTTACATAAAATGGTTTAATTTTGTCATTAGGTGAGGTGACAGCAGCTACCAGACTAGGCTGTGGTGCAGAAGGGAGTAGGTAAAAGGCCTTTAGAGGTGGTTTTAGAATGGGAATTAACAAATTGAATCATTTTGGCAAAAGCTTTGGGATGGGTTTGATAATACTCAGCCTCTGAGATTTGAACCTTAGTCTTTTTCAGATGATCAATAATATCAAAAGACCCAGAAGTGGACGGGCCATCATCATTTGAAATCCTAGGCTTATCAACTTTAGGAGAAAAAGAAGTAACTTTACTAGTAGGATTGACAGGACTCACCTTTGGTGTAGATGAAGTGGGGATAGGAGATCCTCTTTTTGCAATTACAGGGATAGTTGCCGACTACTCCTTAAATTTCTTGGGGGGCTGTGTCACTTTTTCCCTCTGATTTGTCTGCTCTCGAGTCATGACAGCAAATGATTCACTATTCATGTCTGCTACCACTTCATCATAATCATCTCCATCATCAATGCCCTCAGTGGTGAAGAAATTAACCCGAGATCCCTCAAGTTCATCTGCTTCATCATCAAATTCCTCCACAAACTCCTCGCAAGCTTCATTATCCTCATCATCATCTGGCTCTTCAACTTCACAGGTTGCATTTACAGGAACTTTAACAGGAGGTCCTTCAAGTGCTAATCTTGTTTGAGAAGCAGGCAAATGATTTCTGGGCTGGAAATTCCTCCTTGGAACATCTGCATAAGGAGCATGCTGAGCCAATTGTTTCTTTATAGCAATGAGATCATTCACAAGTTTTTGAACTAATGGATCAGTATTAGGTCCAGGGGTGGAGGAGGAGGAAGCAACAGACTTAGATTTGGAAGGGTCTCTCCTCAACTTCCCTGACATGATCAGATCATCCTCGACACTAACAGCAAGAGTTTGATCCTCCACCAATGTTGCGAGATTAGCCCTTCTCAGCGCATAGCTAACTTCAGGCGTTTGGGCATTTAGGAAGAAACATTTTTGGATTTGATCAACAGGTCGAGTATTTACAGGAATTTTATTGATCAATCTGTTGAATCGGGCCACAAATTCTCTCATGGGTTCTGGTGAATCTTTCTTTATCTGAGAGATTTGAGCTAGCAAGGCATGCACATCTTCTGCTAGTTTGAAATGGTTTTCAAACCCAGTTCTCATGGTGTCCCAGCTAGTGATAGTACAGCCGAAAGGTGATAGAAACAATCAGCAGCATTATCTTGTAAAGTTTCAACGAACAGTCTCACGGAGACGTCTTCGTGTTCAACTCCCAGAACTCCACATGCAACTATGAAGGCTGCGATGTGTTCATCAGGATGCACTTTGCCATCGCCTTTGAATTTAGGAAAGTTCTTCCGGTTACCTCTGGGTAACTCATGCAAAGGCTGAGGAAGAGCAAGGGGCCCGACACGATGACCCCAGGGCAATGGTACCGCCATTCTTGGAAAAACGGCTTGGAGAGGAACTGCAACACCAGCAAGAATCAAAGCTCGAAGATTAGGGCTAGCTGGCTCCGAAGGAATACCGCCCGTAGGAATTCTATCTTGAGCAGGTGGAGTGCTTGTCGAACGAGTCCTTCTATTTCTTATTGAAGGGAAAGGAAAACCCTGCTGCTCTAAAATCTGAAACTGAGAATCTTCAATACCAAGGGCCCTTCTCCCTCGAGTAAAACGCGGAGTCGCCAGATCAAAAGATGATCAAAAATTACAGAACTGGAATATGATTTTCCCCAGCGGAGTCACCAAAAACTGTTGGTCGTCAAATAGGACTTTACGAAGAGCAACAGTCAGGGGACAAGAAGTCCCTCCTCTTTAATGGGAGAGGTTCCCTTATTCAGAAACGAACCTATTTACAAATATACAAAACATGATTTTCTGGTTGAACTTGGATATTACGAAAGTGTTTACTATAAAGATCATCAATTACAAAAGGACTGAGGAATGAGAGTACGAGAATGAGCAGAAAGGCAACATGCAGAATTATAGATAACAGAGTAATTCTTTATGTATGCGAAGTTACAGTGAATTGAAAACAAGATCATTCGTATCGTATAAATGAGATGGAATTTAAAGACACAAAGTTCTGTAAATAACATCTGCCAGAACACAAAGTTTCTTAACGTAACACAGATTCATTAATCAAGGACACAAAGTTCCTTCTTGGTTATACAAGATCACCATGCTTGCAAAGTTGAAAAGTATGCAATCGGCAAGACTAACAAACTGGAGACAAATGATCTTCACAAAATTTAAATGAAATATTAGAGATAACAGAGATCAGATAGACAAAGAATGGAAAGCCCTTCTGTATTGATTTCTTTATGATCTATTTACACTTTCAGAAAATAAACCCAGTTCTTCCTCTTTTCCAAGAATGGCGTAGAGAGGCCATTATATAGCTTACAAATCCGTTACTCTTCGTAACCGCTTCTTTTAACCAAGAATAGTTAAGGACTGCCAACCGCAATACCTCAACTTTTTACAAAGAAAACGGAAAAAGAATGGGAAGAAGAGAAAAGAATAAGGAGAAGAAGACAGGTGGTCAGTTACTGGGAGGGACCCACTGACTTCAAAATCCGCTGCCTGAATCTTTTCAACGCCTCGGCTATGTCTCTGCCACGAGGGACTGACGTGTTGGCTGTAGACTGACCCCAAAATCTGAGACACTTCTCCATTTCTTTATCAAACTCGACATGAGTATGATAATCTTTATTTGCTTCTTCGATGGCAGATTGAAGAGAGCAAATCTCCTTCATTTTCTCCTTGGAGATGGAACTTTCCTTGAATAAATTATCTTTGACAAAAGCTCTGAATTGAGCTTTGATTTCTTGCAAGGAAAGGGGCACACCAGAAGTTTCATCTTGAAGATGACAGTGTATATCTTTGAAAGCAGATACCACCAGTGTCTTGAAAGCCTCTCCTTTCTGCCAGCTATTCTTCAGCTCTCCCAAAGCCTCCTCCAGGACTTTGATCTTCCACTCCACGCTGTAAACCCAGGACTTTGACAGATTATCCTTTGCATCATCAAAAACCTTATTCGCCAATAAAATGTTCTCATCTGTCTGTCCCATGAGATGGAGGTCTACTATGCAACTGCTCCAGAGTTTGAGCTCTTTATCCATGACCCCGATAGTGGAGGAGAGCTTCTGTTGCAAATTGTTCACCTTTCCATGGAGTTTGAAAGCTTCATCGATGAAATTCAATCCTGCAACAAGCATATCTTCCACCATGGCTTCCATAGCTCTGCCATAGACAGAATACTTGTGCATGTCTTTGATACTCTGTATTTCATCTTGGCTCAAAATTACAGGAGGTGGAAGAGTAGTCAATGGGGTAGGGTCCAAAACTTTGTCCTTAGACAAAAGAGATTTGATAAAACTTGTGAGAATCTGGGCCTGTTCCTCCAACTGCTCAATAGTTTGCTGCCCTTTCTCTACCCTTCCAATGACTCGTGTGACCGTTTCCTGGAGGTTGTGGATCTCACCTTCAGGAGTAGACTCTCCCATTGGAATTCTTGAGAGCTCTAAGTCAGATGTCTGCAAGTCCTGCTCTGATTTGTCCACTGTAGGCTTAGCAATCTCTAGGAATTGCTGACCTTGAGCATCAGACACTATTCTGGAGGTGATTTTGGCTTTCTTGGCACGAGAAGGAGTAGTGCCCAACAAGGCTGCGACAGCATCAAAATTTGGCCCTGAGCTCCGAGAGGAAGATTTCCTCTTTCTACTGTCAACAAGAGGTTGAACCCATGCAAAAGAGGAAGAGGAAGCAGCAGGAGGGGCAAGAGGACCAAGAGACATAGAGCTCATGATGCTCAAGGTTTGCACAGCTGTGGTCTCAAGTTGAGATGTGAGTAGGGCGCTGGATACAATTGCTGCTGAAGAATCAATAGCACTTGGAAGTTCAGTGCTCTGGACTTCCTTATCTTTATCTGTTGGACCTTCAGGAGCATTTGCAGGGGCTGGCACTTCACTCTCTTCACTTTCACTGAGAACAATGATGTTCTCTGGTCCCAAAGGCACTTCTACCTGCTTTCTTTGAGGATCAATTCCACATGCTCCTTCTTAACCTCCTTGAGTTTCTTCTGGTACACTTGAGTGGATGAAGAAGGAGTGGAAGCTGCAGGTCCTTGTGTTGATGAGGCAGGAGGGGTTTGCACTGGTGTTTCTGACCTGGGAATCGATGCCTCTCTCCTTGGTGTTGAAACATCCTTGGAAGAGGATTCTCCTGAGTGCCTTCTGAGCTCTCGAACTTTCCTGTCAAACCAGACCTTAGTCCTGACTAAGACTGGAGCAAGGATCTCAGCCAGATCATCTTTTTCTTTCCTGTTCCAATCCAAGTCCTCCAAGGGGGTGTGCTTAATCACACTGTCATACTCATATGAGTATAGATCAGAATTGTCATCCTGGAGTCCTTCAGGAACTTGGTACAAGCCGAGTTCTTGGATCAATTGCAGAGAGAACCTGCCACAGTGCCTCCTTCTAGCTTCAAAATCATCTGCACAGTCAGCCCAATAGTCCTCTGTATCTGCCCTATGATGATAGATTATCTTGATGTTCTGCTCAATGAACTTCTTCAAGTCGAAGCAAGTTCTTGGCTTAAAGAAATGAACGGTGATAGGGACCAGGGCTCTCTCTATGTTCTGTGCGTCCAGGGCTGTTTTACAAGTGTAATTTCCCAAAGAGATGGGAAAGTGCAAACCAGAAATCTTCTTGTCTCTGCAGGTTCTGTGCAATTTGTCTAATTGCCTGCATACTTCAATCAAAGCCATCTTATCATTGCAGAACATGGGAAGCCTCAGAGGGGTGCTCTCATAGCCGGCAAGCCTGATATAGGAGAATTTTCTGAATTGTATGAAATAAGCACCGTAGCGCGATATCAGATTCATGGCTTCATCAGAAAATCTCCTAGCAGTATCACCTTCGAGCAGCCTGACCACGTACATGGTGAAAGCATCATTTACCCTTCTGAAATTGTGATTGCTGGTCTCTAGGGTGAACTGCGGGCAGTAGGCATATATAGGGTCATCCTTGTGGGCATCAATGTAGGAAAAACCAAACCATTGCCTTGATGCTGCCAGAGTATACATCAGGTAAGAAGTCATGTAGAACTTCTTTGTTTGCTGTACATTGGACAGCTGATCTGCCAAATTCATGCTGATGATCTCTGCCCAATTGATATTTTGTGTTCCCTCGCACACCATGCTGATGAGCGGGCACATCCAGAAGTGGAATTCGTTGGTAGAGGGTAAACCCATAACCCGAGCCAGTAGAATTATAAAATCTGACAATTCTTCGTTGAAATCTACCTGGAAAAGAGTCTTGGACAGGCGAGATGCTCCCTTCTTAGGGTTCTTGAGCCAGGACTTCGCCACCCGCGCCTTGTATTTATCGCTGTCTTGGTTGAACAGGGCCTGTGCTTGATCCCGGGAAATGACTATGGCATTATCCGTCTCTGGGATCCTCAAAGCAGTGCTAATGGCAGCTGCATCCAGCTTGGCGATGAGTTCCCCATGTATATTGGTCAATTCACTCGAATCAGGGTCGAAGTGAGCTCCGCACGAAAGAACTGTATCAGCACACTGTATTGAGATCGGGAAACCTCCAGCGAAAGCCAAACCACTGTCGTGAATCATCTGCGCCATAGGTGTAGGGTTTGCATCCGCCATCCTTGCCCAAAAATCACTGAAATCAAGATGACGAGCTTCACTGTCCCCAATATTGTGAACGGAAAATTCTAGTGGAGAGATTTGCTCCTGTCCTTGAAATTTGATCTTCATGTTGACAGTAATTCGGAGGACAGAGACGCGAACTTGACTTTGGGAAGGAATTACAGAGGAAAGGATACACGCGCAGGAAATTATATTGCAAGGGTTCGAGCAAAGGATAGCGTGAAAGCAGTGTGAAAAATGCAAAGGGGGATGCCCGTTATATAGCCGATTAGGAGAGAGAAAGATAATGAATGTGCATTTAATACATACCTACCAATTTGAATAAGCATGATATTCGGGTAGAGCGGGAAAAATAAGCACGAATGGCACTTGGTTCATTTGGGACATGTGAGACGCGAATGCGCGAAACACGCGACTCGGCCAGATCAGACGAAAAGGTGACAATGGGTCTGGAAGAGCTTGGGACATTTGGGACGTGAAAGCATGAAGTACGTGGTTCAGGTGAATCGGCCGAAAATGGAACAACTTACACAATTTTTACTTGGGACATTTGGGACAAAAATGTGTGAAGTACGCGGTTCGGGTGTTTCGGCCGAAAATGGAACAACTTGCACAATTTGACTTGGGACGTTTGGGACAAAAATGTGTGAAGTACGCGGTTCGAAAAAGACAAACTTCGGGGAGATCGGCCGATCGGGGAACAGAGCGCACTTTTGAACTTGGGACACGCGGGACAAAAATGTCCGACAGGCCCGAAAAACACATGGAATGACCCAAAAACGTAGATTTTCTCAATTTCACGACTTTTAACACTCTCAGCACAACAGAGAAGACGCTTAAAACTCAAAATTTTGAAAATTCACTTTCCTAGGAGCAGGGAATTTTGAGTGGACAACACTACACACACACTCTTACTCATTTAAGATTAGCATTCATATGAAAATAATAATGAAATAGATGTTCCTTGTTCTTGAACACACTTTTATCATCTTTCCATCATTTCCTTTCATGACTCTTTACACCAATCCACTCACTTGGTATCCTTAATGTGCAATCACTACACATCCATTGTGTTTGTGACATATAAGACTAGTCCTAGGTAGGTCTTATTTTACTCTAAGTACTCCAAACAACATTTAGGATCTGGGATGACTCTAATTGTCCTTAGAACACTTCCTCCATCTCATTATCAAATTTATATACCCTTCATATAGCCTTATCCTTCCTCTTCCTTCTAGTTCTCTTCTTAAGGCCTTATAGCCTTCTAGCCCTCTCAACACACAAATGTCGTTATATATGAATTTCCCATGAAAAAACCTTACAGCCTAATTGATGATCATAAAACCATTTACCCCATCAAACATGCTCCCCAACTTTCAGGGTACCTTCCTTTCTAATGTTTCATAGCTCCTTTGTAAACTACACGTTAAATTAGGCCTATTTTGACCTATAGGTATAACACTAGACATTTAGGATATGATCTCACCTGGATATACATGGGTACACCTCTAAAAATTCTTCTATATGATCTCTACCTAATATGCTAGTTTGAAACCCTGACTAAGTGTCTCATGCACAATTTTTCACCCTTTTCTGGATCATGTATAGTCTTCCTTGCTTAATCTCATATAACTTTCTCCCACGTCAGAGTTGAGACCTAAGATTGTGTGAGTTACTATATCTTTCCTGGGTAGAGATGCTCCCAAAATTTCATCAATTTTGGCTAGTTAGAAAAATTGTTATGGGATGCCCTAGCTAGGGCTCGAGAGGAAATATTTAGGGATACAGGTGAATGTGGCAAGTTTTATGAACCACCAAAAATTACTATTACTCCTTATACCCTACCCTCCTTTTCATCCATTCATATATTTCTAGTTCTTCTAATTTTCCCTACTGTCAAATCTAAGCTCTCGGTTTGGAGACAAGATTTACATACTAGTCTTCTATATTAGTAATAAAACATTAAAACAAGGCCAAAATACTCTGCAAATGCAATCATCCTTTTCCCTTCATTCATCATATTCCCTATTACGTATTGATTCTACTTACTCCATGCTTGACTCTCGGTGGATGATCACTTATATCCCTAAATATTCCACTAAGAGTGGTCTATTCTGCTCCTTCGAGAGCTCAACAATCATCTAAACTTTGAACAGAATGAGAATACATCGAAAAATATCTCTCCACTTATTCAACCTCCTATGAAAACTCTTTATACATCATGATAAGCCTTAATTAGGTATTAGAGAAACTAATTTATACATCTAGTTCACCTAAACTTCATCTTTACAAGCATAGTTACTTTTGTTTTTACATTGACTTGTCTAAGAAAAGTAACTTGGTCTTATTATAACAAACACACTAAAATAAACCATATGTTTCCTATGAAATTTTATTCTCTTGATGCTCCTACATCAAGTTAGAAATAGGTATTATCAAGAGAATAAAATTTCATAGGAACATAGGGTTTATTTTAGTATGTTTGTTATAATAAAACCAAATTACTTTTACATCAAGCTAGAAATAGGTATTATCAAGCCAGCTCCTTGAACTGGCTGGGCTAACTTGTTGCAGATGGAGTACTTGAATTCGAAAGGTGAAAGAAGCTGAAAATATTTATTTTTTCAGTTGGTTAATGAAAGATCCTTTGTGCTGCATATTAATTTGTAAAATTAGTGAACTATTATTGGTCTATTATCTAATTAAAAATCTAGAAATAGCCTACTCTATAGTAACTGCTGAAAAAGAAATGATAAAGTTAAACACTTACTTGCATTGATTAATGATAGACAACAAAAAAGATGAATAAATATTACTTTTACTTGATTGAGTACGTGATTGGAAACACGTGCATAAGTTTCACTATGTATTATTAATAATCAAATGAAATGTATTCTAAAATGTAAGTGTTGTAATTGGAATTAGTAAATTGTAAGTGAACTATTGTATTATGCAACTAATTATTGTAATTATATTAATTTGTATATGAGTAACTTAATTTACATACGAACGACTTATACATATTATTTATTTTTTTCTAATGATTGGAAATTCATCTAATGAATTATTATGCTGAAATTAATACTATATGTTTGTAAATATATTAAGTAAGAAATACAAAACTAATGTTATGCATTAGTAAGTAATTAGTTATGAAGTACTCAATGATTGATACATGCTCTACTACATTATTAGGTACTAAGTTATACATATGTTGTATTAAAGACACATACCCAACGTTGTATATGAGTTTGAAGATATACAGAATTGACTTTCATATACATAGACTATTGTTGTATTAACAATTGATCATATTAAGTGCTTCCAATGTCATATTACATTACTAGAGTAAACAGATTAATTATGATCCGTAGTAATAATAAAATCTAATGATTTAAATTTGTAATTAGGAGAATATTATGATCATGTCGATGGAACTTAGATATGAAAATAATAATAATGGATTCCTCGCTTGAGTTCGTAGGTTTGAATGCTTCCAAATAGAAAGTAACACTACAACTTGGGTTCAACATGTCGTAACATAGTTAGATAACCACAAGTTATGATGTTCTTATTTAGAGGAACGTAACAGTCCTATGGGATATGGTCGCGGCCATGATATAATCACTTAATGACAAATGTCATTATTTGGTTATATCGGGGTGGCTTTTATGTCAAGTTATCTCTTCAAGCTCCCCTAAATGATAAGGTCATAATACACTAAGATGCAAGTATGGTCCTAGGTATGAATGTGGGTAGTGCCACATGGTGAAGTGTTGAATTTCATCTTATGATGATTACGGGAAAGAGAGTGACCTATAATTATGTAAATCATTACATAGACACTCACTCTCCCTTAGTCATCCTAAGCGGACATTGTAGTACTAACCCATGCAAGTTGATCTAGATTGGTGTCTCATATAGAACTTGTAAATGATTTACTCTTCTTGACCTAGTCCTAATATAGATAATATTTTTTAGGTGTTAAGGTTAAATACAAATTCCAAATGATGATTATGTCATCTTGGAAATTAAGAATAGAAAACATGACTTAAAACCTTGGCCGACGTAACGCAAGATGCTTATTACGATGTCAAGATTTCACATAGTCATAAAGCTATAGGATTTTGGATGGGTATACCATAATAGATGCATAGATATATTGTCACCCTCAAAATCCCCCTCATTTTTCCAGTCAAGTTTTAAAATTTTTGAGTTGGTGCCTTTGAGAAATGTTTAAAATAGAGTAAGAGGTCTGGAGAGATGGAGAAATTCATGCTTTGAAGTTGGTGGTGCTCGGTTTTTTGATCTCGCCCCTTTTCATTTAAAATTCTCTAGTCTGCGTGGTTTGATAAACTGTTTGTCTTCCCATCTGGATGCTTGAAGATTGTTTCCTTCATTCAAATGTTATTTTTGATCCTCCTCTTTGGCTATGGATCATGTCTAGCCTTGTATCATTTATAGTTTTCTCCCTGTGAAAAGCAATTTGAGATCTGGGCATGAACAATGGGGTTTCCCCCATCGTTTTATCTTTTTCCACGGGTGTATCTTCCTGTCAATTTCTTTCCCAGCATATGTGGATACGTGGACCTCTCTGATTGGATGTCGTAGGATGGGTTCTTTTTGTGAACTTGTCACTTTTGTTATTTTAGCAAAAGTGCCAAATCGGCCCCGTGGCCCTGAAAGACCCTGATTGGCTATTTAGCAAAAGGCAAAAAGGTGGGTCCTTTTTTTGTTTTGATGCATTATGGTGAAAATTTTAAAATGAAAAAATAATTCCTAAGGCCCACAAAAGGACATGTGGCCCTTTTTAAGTTAAAAGCGGAGAGGTGGGTTGTCGGGACACTTTAGGAATTTTACCTTTGTTTCCAAAAGGGCGTAAAGTTATAAATTAAAGCGCAACCCCACTGGCGCCCAGGTGAAGCCACACGTTAATGCCTACGTTGAAAGGTCATGAGCGAGGAGGTGGACCGTCGGTACACTTTAGGAATTTTGGCTTTGTTTCCATAAAGGGATTAAAGTTATAAAGTGACCCGCGTCCCTGCTCATGCCAAGGGATAAAGTCAAATGTTGAGGCTGCTTAAAAAGTAAAAATGGGGAGGCGGACCATCAGGGTACTTTTGGAATTTTAGTCTTATTTGAAAAAGTATAAAGTTATAAAGTAATCTGTGACTCCGCCGTTAAAAAGTCAAAGCGTGACGGCGGGTCATCCGAGCATTTTTGGGATTTTGGTTTTATTTCAAAAAAAAAAGTTAAAAGTTATAAAATGATCCACGACTCTACTGGGGTCTTGAGCCCACGTTGAAAAGTCAAAGCAGGGAGACGAGTCGGCGGAGAATTTTAAGTTTTTGAGCTTTTCGTTGAAAAGGGTTAAAATTGTAAAAGTGAGCCATGACTCCATCGCCACTCAAGTAAAGCCACATTTCAGGCCTATATCAAAAGTGGATGGGCGGACCAAATTGTCTAAAATGCAAAATCTCCATAAAAAATCATAAAGTGCAAAAGATTCCCCCAAGCCCACTTCAGCAAATCTCTTCCACATGGACGGCCCATTTTTAAATTTGTAAAAAGTGAGCGAATGGCTGCAATACAATGCATCTAGTTTTACCACCATTAACATTTCTTCACGAGTCAAGAATCTGAAAGGGCACGAATGTATGAGGAAGTTGAGCCAAATATAACCGTTTCTTGCAAGCTATATTATGGGCTCTCGACGCCATTGTGATGGTTGGCTCTCACAGGATGGATCCTGGTATTCTTGAAATGTAACATATTTGAAAGTGATCAATACAGAATAATTTCCCCTTCATCTCTATTTTCCTATGTTATTCCTTCTTTCCTCTTCTGAGGCTTGCGAATCATCTATCTTTTATGATAAGAAACTTTGTGTTATTTTTTATGTGATTTATGGAACTTTGTGTCCATGGAATTATATTTGTTATAAAGGTAAATGATTCTATTATGCATCTCCCTTGTGCAATACGTATAAGGTTATATTTCCTGAAAGTATTGTTATGTTCTTCCTCTCTCATCTTCTTAGTTCTTCTATTCTTTCGTATTGACAATATTTTGAGCATAAAACACTTCAATGTATTGGAATCCTCACTTTGAAAGTTGTACACTTGTATGCAATTTTTGCTGCTTACTTTCAATAAGGGAACCTCTCCCATAAAGAGGAGGGACTTGTTGTCCCCTGACTGTAGTTTGTTAAAGTACTATTTTAAAACCCAACAGGTTTTGGGGACTCCGCTGGGGATTACGTTTCTAAAAGACCCGTTTCTAAGAACAAGACTTCGTAGTATACAAGTGGGAAAAAAACCGTTGGGGAACAAACTCCTATCATGTTTGTTCTCTTGATCTAGGAACCTTCCTAGGATTGAAGGAAAATGAAAAACACTTCTTGGCCCACACCACCAATGAGTGATAGTGATAGTGATGAGGATGACGATGGAGATATCCCTATTAAAAAATTTCAAGATCCAGTCAGTCCACAACTGACTCATTTTCTGCATAAGTTCTATGGAGGTATAAATCCAATATTGTTTTCACAAACATTGTTGCAACTTGCAGGTTCCATACAATTCATGAGAGAAGTACAAAGATAATGGAGGCAACTCCAGGCATGTGAGAAGGTAAAACAATCTGAAGAGCACTCAGTCAATGAATTTTAGGCACCTTGCAACAAAGAGGAGAACATCCAAGTTCTATAAGATGCTCATGATGATTCCCCACATCATCAGGTATTCATTCCTGAGCATTATCCCAATTCCACCAATGAATTTCTTCTTGTTTCTCAACCTGATGCATGTCAATCTAATATTCCTTTGAATAATGAAGAATACAAACAACTTGAGGCTTTCTTTCAACCTAAAATAGAGTCTGAAGAAGAGATGTCTTGTACCAAGGTTGAATATTCTTGTTTTAAAACAAGTGTTCCTATGTTGGTGGAAGTAGATGTTCATCGTAGCAAAATGGACAAGATCCCTCTCTCTCCTATGATTACAGCATTTTAGTGCACTGAGATGAAGATCACTGAAGACCATTCTCTTGTTGTTTTAAGTTCTCTCAAAGAGGAAAAAGTGCATGTACCCGAAGGAAAAAAAACTAATGAGATCACTAGTTCCCCTGTTATATTTATGGATAAGATGAGCACACATGATCCATTTTTAAGTCCTTCGAAGAAAATAGAAAATGGAGAGAAATGCCTGAAATCTTTTCTTCACAACTATAACAGTCCTGTTTCAGTTCACCCTTATGAATGAAAACAAAAGAAAGAGGGTGATTTTGTTGATCAATTTTTATTTAGACTGACAGCATTTCAATTCCCTATTAATCATGAAGACAAATTAGCAATGCAGCTTGTACCTTGATCTTCTAGAATCAGGTGTTGATTTTGTAAAAGCATTAGGTATGTTCTTTAGATACATGGTAAAGATTACACCTAATGGTAAATCATCTAGTACCTTTTCCCAAATTCCTCTTGTAGATGATTGCAAGGAAAATTCAATGAAAGTATATGTTTCACATGAGATGGTCCATGATGATAATTGTAATCTTCATTCATATGCTAGAATCATTGCATTAAAACAAGGAGTTAACACTATTGGGGTTGGATTTTCTCATGGATCCAGTTGTTAGAGTTTGGTGATGTGAAAAAATTAGTATGAAGGTAGTCAAGGATCGTACAAGTCTTTGCATGGCACTATTCATCCACAGAAGAGGAGCCTCAGGAATATATTAAGTTTTTCACATGGACTGAATGTTTTTAGTATGGAGTATCACTATCTGGACAGTCTTCTTTCCTCAATTTTTAGTTTCAAGCCACATAGTGTTCCCATGATGTTTTGATATGCCCAACTGCTCATATTCAATTCACAGGTACCTCATACTTTCACCATGTCTTTCCACAAAGGTACTAACTTTTCTCGGCCTATATCTAGAGTTTTGTAAGTTTCATGTAGCCCTTATTCTTTCCCCTATAAATATCCTCTTCTTTCTTTGTATATACTTTCCCTGTTTTGGCCTGTATCCTTTCCTGCTCGTTGCTATGTGTGGTGTTTTGTTTGTCTTTCCTTTTTGGTTTGTTTCCCTTCCGTGTGTATTGTATTTTGTATTGATTTATCTTTGACTCTATTTCCCAATGGAAAAGACATTGGTCTGCTTCCCTAGGAGTTTTTCTATGGTTCTTGAACTTGCCTCGTTCCTCCATCCAAGCCAAGTCATCCCCAGAAGGAGCCAGTTGTTCTAACCCTCAAAATCCCCCTCATTTTTCAAGTCAAGGTTCAAAATTTTTGAGTTGGTGCCTTTGAGAAATGTTTAAAACAGAGTAAGAATTCTAGAGAGATGGAGAAATTCATGCTTTAAATTTGTTGGTGCTCGATTTTTTAATCTCCCCCCTTTCGTTTAAAATTCTCTAGTTTGTGTGGTTTGATAAACTTTCTATCTTCCCGTCTGGATGCTTGAAGATTGTTTCCTTCATTCAAATTTTGTTGTCGATCCTTCTCTTTGGTTGTGGATCACGTCGAGGCTTGTATCATTTACATTTTTCTCCCTGTGAAAATAAATTTGAGATCTGGGCGTGAACGATGGGGTTTCCCCCTTCGTTTTATCTTTTTCCATGGGTGTATCTTCCCGTCAATTTCTTTCCCAGCGTCCACGGATACGTGGACCTCTCTGATTGGATACAACAGGACGAGTTTTTTTTGTGAACTTGTCACTTTTTTTATTTTAGAAAAAGTGCTAAATTGACCCCATGGCCCCGAAAGATCTTGATTGGCTATTTGGTGAAAGTCAGAAAGGTGGGTCATTTTTGTGTTTTGAGGCATTATGTCGAAATGCGTAAAATGAAAAAATAGTTCCTAAGGCCCACAAAGGGACATGTGGATATTTTTAAGTCAAACGCAGAGAGACAGGTTGTCGGGACACTTTAGGAATTTTACCTTTGTTTCTAAAAGGGCGTAAAGTTATAAAGTGAAGCACAACCCCGCTGGCACCCAGGTGAAGCCACATCTTAATGCCTACGTTGAAAGTTCATGAGTGGGGAGGTGGATCATTGGGACACTTTAGGAATTTTGGATTTGTTTCCATAAAGGGCTTAAAGTTATAAAGTGACCCATGACTCTGCCATTGAAAAGTCAAAGCGCAAAGGCAGGCTGTCAGAGCATTTTGGGAATTTTAGTTTTATTTCTAAAAAGAAAGTTAAAATTTATAAAAATGATCCATGAGTCCGCTGGGTTCTTGAGCCTGCGTTAAAAATTCAAAGCGGGGAGGCGGGTCGGCGGAGAACTTTGAGTTTTTGAGCTTTTCATTGAAAAGGGTTAAAATTGTAAAAGTGAGCCATGACTCCATCACCACTCAAGTAAAGCCACCTTTCAAGCCTATATCAGAAGTGGATGGGTGGACCAAATTATATAAAATGCACAATCTCCATAAAAATCATAAAGTGCAAAAGATTTTCCCAAGCCCGCTTCAGCAAATCTCTTCCACGTTGACAAACCATTTTTAAAGTTGTAAAAAGTGGGTGAACGGCTGCGATACAATGCATCTGGGTTTTCAACCATTAACGCTTCTTCATGAATCAAGAATCTGAAAGGGCACGAATGCATGAGGAAGTTGAACCAAATGTAACCGTTTCTTGCAAGCTATATGATGGGCTCTCAACACCATTGTGATGGTCGGCTCTCACAGAGTAGAACCTGGTACTCTTGAAATGTAATAGATTTGAATGTGTTCAATACAAAATAATTTCTTCTTCATCTCTATCTTCCTATGCTATTCCTTCTTTCCTCGTCTGAGGCTTTTGAATCATCTATATTTAATAATAAGAAACTTTTATTTCTTGTTTATGTGATTTATGGAACTTTGTGTCCATGAAATTATATCTGTTATGAAGGTAAATGATTCTATTTTACATCTCCCTTGTGCAATACGTATAAGGTTATACTCTGGTATCTATATTTCCTGAAAGTATTTTTATGTTCTTCCTCTCTCATCTTCTTAGTTCTTCTATTCTTTCATATTGAAAATATTTTGGGCATAAAACACTTAAAAGTATCAGGTTTCCTCACTTTGAAAGTTGTACATTTGTATGCAAGGTTTACTACTTGCTTTCAATAAGGGAACCTCTCCCATAAAGAGGAGGGACTTGTTGTACCCTAACTGTGGTTTGTTAAAGTACTATTTTAAAACCCAACAAGATAGGAACTTTATACTACAACACTTTAATGTCCTTGAAGGACTAATGAAACCATTGTATAATTAGTATACATGATTATTAAAATGGATATGAGAAGATCGGTTTTAGTCTGACTTGTAGAACTGCATAAGGTTTATTCTTATAGGATTGATTTACTATGATGGTGTTAGTTCTAAAATGGGTTAATTTAGAACAATGAAACATGGTGAAGTGAATTAATGTGTGTGTGTAAATAATTCCCATTGTATTGAAGTCTAAATTTAGGTTGTTACATTTTTGTATTAGCACTGAAGGTTATAACTCTTGGACCTATTGAGTCCAACACTAACAAAAACATAATTTTTGATCAAAAGAAAATTGTTAGAACAAGGGACATGCTACTAATAACTAGCCTCTGGTTGGTGAAGTAGCTACAACAAAAACTTGATGAGATCCTTGTAGATCTTCAAAAAACAAGGAATAAGATTGATGTACTTGAATAGAAAGTTGGGGGAAATAACGATGAATCTAAAAGTGAAAAGTATCAGGGACTTCTGAATATTGGAAGCAACATAAATGCTAAATATCCCAATGATAGAAATAACAACACAATAGCTAATAACACTACAAATCAGCCTCCAAATGCAAGGGCACACTTAGCATCTAAGTTGTCTAAAGACATAAAAAGAATCAGTCCACATAAATTTGACAGTACAACTCTGGGGGATGGGGTTGAGAATTGGCTCCGTGAAAAGGAGAAATACTTCACAATAAGGAACTTTTTGAAAGATACCAAGGCACTTTGGGGAGCATATCAGCTCTCCAAAAAGATGTCCTCATGGTGGGACAACCAAAAAGTAGAATAGGGAGAAAATGATGTTATCATAACATTGGAACAGTTCAAATCCTATTTCAGGAAACTATGGTTACCACAATTATATTATGACCAAAATATGTCAAAAATTCATACCCTATCTTAGGGTAAGATGAATGCAATTGAGTAATGGGAGAAATTTACCAAACTCCTTAAGTATGTTCCACAGTACCAAAATGACGAGAAAGTTTTCATAAGGGAATTTATTATGGGCTTGAACCCCGTAATAGGTGGTGAAGTTGATGTGCATGGGCCACCAACGATGGAAGCCGCATTTGAGAAGGCTATTAGGCAAGAGTAGGAGCTCCAAGACATTGTTGCTCACAAGGATGAGAAGTGTAAACTAAATTATGCTTCTTCACCATTGTCTTTTAGAAAGGTATGGGGAATGAAGAAAGAGAATAAAACTCATAATGGTGGAAATAATATTGTTGTAAATGTTTAAAAAAATGGACAAAAAAATTCTCCTTATAGGAATGATGGGTTTTAAAGGTAGAGACCTTTCGCTGGTTGCTTCAAAGTTGGTGATAGTGGTCATTACACTAAATATTTTCCCTTAATAAATAAGAAGAATAATCCGTAGAAGAGAATTCAGGATGCAATTGCTAATCAACAGACTGAAAAAGAAGCGAAAAATGAAGGAGATGAGAACTCCTGATCCTAAAATTGTCATGGTTATACCAGTTAGAATTCTAGTACATTATGGAAGAAATCAAAAAATCATATTTTCTTGATGTTCTCGATATTCAGATTATTAGTTTTGAATAAACTCTTTTATTTTCTGTCAAATATTTGATGTGCTTAAGTATTATTTCAATTACTTGATACTAAAATGATCATATTTTAGTTTGATTGACTCTAAATAATTGAATATAAAAGATGATACAACTACTGAATTTATGTTACAGGTCAGAAAATTACAAATTTTCATGAAAATGAAGACGGTTTCTTCAAACATTGTTAATGTAACTTGTGTTTGAATATTCTAATTTCGAATAATGAGGTAAAAATCATGGGGACGATGATTCATTAAGGGAGGAAATATGCCACACCCACAAAGTTAGTGTGATCTTGAGGGGGTAAGTTGTTAGCTAAGTGATTGTTGTACTTGATGTTCAGTGAGATTTCTTATCTTGTTTAAATGTGTTCTTTGCTCTGTTGTGATGACTTACATATGCATGGCCTTATGAAGATCTCTGCTAAGATTTTTAATCTTAATTAAATAAAGTTAAGGCTATGAGCTTTACATGCAATGGCAATATGTCTGTGGTTATTAAAATGGGGTACATAAGCTTTAAGTTATGTTATAATGTTGGGCTTGAGAGGGGTCATTGACCCAACTTCATGGTCATTTGATACTTAAGCTCTCTTTGATTCATACATTACCATGTTTTAATGTTACAATACTCACAAGTTAACATAACAATAAAGTTAGAAAACATCAAAAGGTACTTTATGAGGATCTCTAATATCATAAAATTTAGTATGGTTTATATATATACCATACCCTATATACAAGAAACCTTATAAGGTAAAATTAATATTCGAGGCCACATAAGGTGAGATCCATTAATTCATCTAAACCTTACTAACTATGGGACCTACCCTAATGTAAAGCTAAGTTGTCAGGGGGACATTAATTCATTTGTGTCGTGATGTGTAATGGATTTTTGGGCACAAATTGAATGCTTGCGAGTGGTTAGTATTGTTGTTTCTCATCTTTCTTATATTGTTAATTCCCATAGCTTTTAACTTTATGATATGTTAAGGCTTTGATATATTCTTTATATCATTTACCATAGCATGTAACTTTATGAATACAAGTTAAGGCTTTGATATATTTTTTATATCTCATTTACCTACCAAGTCTTAGAATACAAGTAAGGGTTCATTGTTAAGTTTAAATTATTTAACTATGATGGTTAGATTTGTATGATTTGTGGACTCAGGGTGTGTAGCCAAGGACTTAATTATTATAGTTTGAAAGTATTATTAGCAATGATCAAACACATGCAATCAACTTAAATGGCCAAATTAACGTTGTTATTATTATTATATGTTAAAAAAGGCGGGAGATTGGGAATGTGATGGCATGTAGTTCAAGGCCACGACGTGGCAGAGACATTAATGGGAGAATTAAATGTTTTAACCAAGCTCAAGAAACTTGAATCTTCCTTTAGAAGTTATCGAGTTGGTCATTCGAAATTCATTGTTTACTCCACCTTTGGGAGTTCGAATTCTCTGGAACTTCGCATGAGGGTTTCATTCGATTGTTTGGTGAATATTAGAGATATGTATTCCTCGAGTTATCTATTTTGGCCTGTGAATGCTATTTTAGGAAAAGGAAAGATAGAGAATTGAGGGCTTTTTATTATAAATATTTGAATATTGTTTAGTGGAATACTGTGGTAGATGCTTTACAGGTTTGAATCTAGTATCGTTCGGGGTTGCATCTGCGTAAGAAAGATTCTGAAGTGCAGAAAAGGAGGAAGAAGAATCCACACTTCTTTAAAAAAGGCCTGATATGACCCATTTCTTCCTTCATTGCTTGTCCTATTTATTATTCGCATCAATAAATCCCTGCAATTGATTGAATCTTTGATGTTGGTATGAGTTCTCTTTGTTGTGGTTATATTTTTTTGAATATTGTTGATTCGTGGTATGCTCGGTTCTGAGTAAAGTATTATAACTTCTAGATAACACAGAATGGCCGGTAGTCATAGGGAATGCTCTTTGGATGTATTTTTGTATATGTGACTCTCTGTTTTATTTTGTCTGAATATGATACATAACTCTTTTTATAGGGTGTGCTTGGGTAAACTTGCATTTATTATATTTATTCAATCCTCGATTAGAATGATCAATTTTTGGATCAATTTTTGGGGTATTATTAATCGATATATGGTTATATTGAGCGAAACTCCTGGAAAACATTCCGTGTTTTCATGGTTGTTGTTTTGTGCTTCAAATTAATGAAACGATATATATATTTATACACTGTTTAACCGAATCTTTAGATTTGAGTGAGGGTGTTGTGTACTTCGTTATATTTCTCCTTCTGGGTTCTAAGAGTTCGAGGATCTGGATGAGTTCTCTATGCTACTAGGGTTACTGATGTAATATATCACTGGGTGATTGCTATTGGCTTTGTGAATGATGAATATATTCTCTATGTTGATATACTCGAGGATATACCCAAAATCTATGGTGTCGATCTATATATATAAACGAATAATCATTGCTTAATCAAATCCTCTCGTTTGGGTTCGGATTTTTAAGATTATTATATTATTATTCATTTGTGGCTTCTGGGGGTCGAAACATTAGAAGGATATAATAAGAGAACAACATGCACTTAGTTAGTGGATTCATGCCAAAACCAAGGCACAGATTTATGGAAATATTTTCGATTTCATAGGCTTATCTCTTAACTTCTGATCATCATGGGATGTGTGTTCACTTAGTAACTGTACATGGTATCTTTGTAGGAATGATACTTGATCTTATTCGTTCTAGCTTTATAAGGTTTCAGAATCATCACTTGACCTTTTCTGTTCTACATATATATGGTTTTGTGAATGAGCCTATATTTGCCAGGCTCAATTGGTATAATCCAGGGGTGGTGGAAACTCTAAAGTTGAACTGAGTTGTCACCATGTTTTCCTAATAAGATTTTTGATGGTTTATCACGGTTGGGTATCCATGTTAATGGTATTCTCGAGTAAAACAGGAACTATTAATAATATATATGTAAGATATGTGAATATGGTGGTAATTATTAAGGCAAGGTCTAAGTTATATCTGTATGAGATAAGATTTGTAAATGTTAAGGAAAACAGTGATGTAAATTTGTGGGTAAAGTATAATTATTACTTAAATAATGATGATCACTGAATAATTCATAATTTATCAATATTATTCCATACACATACCTGTTGGTGTGTATGAACCCTATTTTCATCTTATAGAAGATACATTTATTTGTATAATATGACAGTATTCCAGAACTTTATAGTTAGAGAATATGGATATAGCCAATACCCTCATTAAGGTTAACATAAATTGATTTCTTATCATTAATCTGTTATGATATTCAATATTTGTAATTCTAATTCTAATTAGTTGGAGCTAAATGAAGTGACCATCTATGTGTATGCAAACGAATTTTAGAAATATTATAAAAATGAATTCAGTAGTTTTGGGTAATTATGTGATTTAAATTGCAGTGTTTCATCTGTGCAAATAGTAAATGGAACAAACCGTTAACGTAGAAACAGGTCTTATCATATCAGTTCCTTGAACTGACCGTGTTAACCTGTTGAAGATGGAGTATTTAAATTCGAATGGCGAAAGAAGCTGAAATTGTTTATTTGTTCAATTGGTTAATGAAAGATGCTTTGTGCTGCATATTAATTTGTAAAATTAGTGAACTACTGCACTATTATCTGATTAAAAAGGAATAAATAGCCTACTTTGTTGTCTCTGCTGAAAAATAAAAGATAAATTTAAACACTTACTTGCATTGATTAATGAATTATAACGGAAAAGATGAAGAAATATTACTTTTACTTGATTGAGTACATGGTTGGAAACATGTGCAGCAGTTTTAATATGTTTTATTAATGGTTAAATGATATGTAATCTAAAATGTAAGTGCTGCAATTGGACTTAGTAAATTCTAAGTGAACTATTGTATTATGAAACTAATTACAGTAATTATACTGATTAGTATATGAGTAACGTGATTTACATACGAATGACTTATACATACTATCTATTGTTGTCTAATGATTGGAAATTCATATTATGAATTACTATGCTAAAACTAGCAATTGCATGTGTACAATGCAATGTGAACGCCGAACGGTGTATGTTATTTGTTTTAGAGGGATAGTTATTACTTTTGTAGTTGATGTTGATAATGGGTGTGATTGATTTTGTAAGTGTAGATATATAGATGAACCATTTCATTTTACGGTTCCATCTCTACATTTCAAACTTGTTACAAATTCATAAATATACATTTCCAAATGTCGTATCATGAGTGGTAGCATTTTGTTGACTATTTTATTCGAACTAAACATGTTACATGAAGACTTCCATACATGTGCAGATTTTATATCATGAGTGGTAGGCTTTTGTGGCCAAATTTTTTTCGCACTTAACATGAATACATATGATACCGTTTTGGATAGTTAATTACTTTTGTAGTTGATGTGGTTTGTAATTATTTTGGGGAAATTGTGTTAGTGCTGCATCGGTTGTTTGGTTGGTCTTTTGTTGGAACAACTTTTTTTGTATACTCGAAAAGTGGTGGGATTTATAGTGGTACTATAGGAATATAGATGAAACATTACATTGATTTTTTTTCTTATGTGTACATTTAAATTTGTTACAAATTCGTACATATACAGTTGCAAATCTTATATCACAACATCTGAACTAAACATGTATACATGAAGATCTTTGTGTGTTTGCAGATTTTATATCATGAATGGTAGCCTTGTGTGGGCAATTTTATTTTCACTAAACATTAATACATTTGATACCCCTTGAACGACACTGCCACTTTGTATACAAGAAGTGTTGAGTAAAGTAGTAGTGGAGGTGCTATCAAAGTAGAGGGTAGTATTTATGATGGGTTGAGTGATAGTAGTAATGACTCCTTTCTTCTTGCTCCAAGTGTTGTTTCGTGCGCCATTTTTTAGTACCTTTTGAATGAAAAAGGAGGTGAAATGCGTAAATTTGCAAGCGAGGGAGCTCTGGAGAAATTTGTGAATGTCAGACCCCGCCTTTCATTGGTTCCAATTTTGATAGTTTCTCTATGCAAACTAAGTCCCGGGGACTTGTGGATAGTTAATCCTCAGGCCATTTTAATCGCTAAAAATAATAAGAAATTTACTCTTCAGCAGCAAGAAATAATTACATGTATTAAGATTGCAGTTATTTGAAAGCTACAAAACAGACTTGAAACCATAAATCAAAAATTGAAGTGATAGCACAAGAGATAATACAAACATTATAATGATTAAGAAAGCAAAAAGAATGAACAATAAGTTAGATTAGTAAAAATTCAGTAAAATGCTTTGGTATGAAGAGAAAAAGAAAATATGAAAATTAGCAATGGTGAATCCCCTTAGGTTAACAAAGCCCACTTTTCTGCTTGCTATTTGCATTTTCCACTTGCATTTAGAACACAATCTAGACATGCATTTTTGAAAGAGCAAGGGTGCCTGAATAAGCTTAAGTATATGGTCAATTGGTTTTTCCACTCTTCATGAATGAATTTATTTACACTATTATGGTTTATTATGCTTGGCGAACAGAAAGTGTCAGACTAGAGGTCTTCGTGTATTTAGAAAATAAAACTATGTATATTTTGTCATTCTACTCTTTTAATGGGCGATGAAATTCAAGGATTTAAACTTGATAGGACCAATGGGTAGATAGGATTTCCCACATAGGGTAGGTTAAAATATCCTAAAAATAATATGAAGTATCAAAAGGAATTTCAATTCAATAAAACACATAATATCAATAGAGAAGCAATATGAAATTATAAAATTGTAGTAAGACTAAAATAAAAATGATTTATTTTCCTTAAATAGATCTATCAAGATAGAAGCAAAACATAGACATTTGGATTTCATCTACACTAGAAGATGGAAAACTATCATTGGATGAAGGTACCAAACTATCATCTGAACTTTACAGTCTCATAGCAAGCCAAATTACACTAAATTCAGACACCCAGTGTAAAGAAATACCCTTTAATAGTCTCTTGTGCTAATATTGTACCGTTATTCCAACTGACAATTGAGATAGGTGATTTTTAGATCACCATTAAAGGATGGATGCCCTTGTACATAACATCTAAAAATGGTAACCTGAAAATGATTAACAAACTATTATCTTTGATTGCTCATAACTCCTCTCATGTCCAAAAATACACACAACAAGCTGACAACTTCAACAGGACCGCCTTGCAATTAGCAGTACTAGGAGGCCACAACAAATTGTGTTGTTGTTTCTAGATAAGGACTACGACCCTTTAGAAGCATGGGATATTTGTGGAAGGATAACATTGGTGCACCATTCCACTCAAGTGAAAGATGCAAAAATTGTAGTAGTCATATCCGAGCGTCTGTTAAACAAATGTGGGTATTCAACTGATAGAAATCACTTTTATTGTGGGCTTTCGCAGTAACCAACATTGGCACTGTAGAGGAGAGAGAAGATGTGGATCCATTTGTTAAATAATTTTATTATGAGAGAAGGAAAGATAAAAATGAAGATTTGTTAAGAGCAACGACAATTAAAAACAATGTGGAAATGGCATGGGAGCTTCTAAATAGAGGAGTAAATATCACAGATATTAATTATGATCCCAAATGGAGACAGAGATTGGACCCTGAAGCAATGAAGAATGTACATAGGGGTAGGTGTGCATGAAAAATGTGGAACCATGAACAAGGAAAGTGCATTGTTTGATATAATGCCTCATTGAGATATTTGGAAAAAGTAAAAAAAATACTTGTATATATAAATTTAAAGAAAACAACATGATTATAGTCATGTATAGATTTGGGAAGTGGATGGAATACATAGACCATAAAGCTTTCTATAAGCTTCCTCAATCTCTATTTAGAATGTATCAAAAAAATCCCAAGGATCACACATCTTCTATTTGTAGTGTCTACATATGTGTGCCCCAAATTTGAATAAGAAATGAGAGATATAGAACAAGTACCTTCTAATAATTCCATTAAACCAAAAAATCACAGAAGTTTCAAAGTTCAAGCATTAAACCGAATAAGAATGATGGCTACAAAAGTGATAAATGTGAATTTGTGGACAAGATAAAAGATATTTACTGGTTTTCAAGCAAGAGAATGATTCTATAACTATTTAAGATATGGGCTCAATGACTAATCTGAATGACTCTACAGATGCTTTCACAAAAAAATGATAACTAATTAGAATGATACTCTGGGGAAAGGATGGTTACACAAACAATTTTCAGGGAGAATATCCACCAGATGAAATTTCAACCGTCATAGACATGGACCGTATTAAGGCATTGTGCGCATTAGATTATGGTTCTGGCGCCCCTATTGTTGTAAGTTGTTGAACCATAACATCCATGTCGTAGATTAGAAGAGTCTCGTGCAACAATGCAAGCTCAATTATTAAAAGGATGGCATAAATCCTAGAGTATGTTGACACAACATATTTATGTAAAATGTTTACATGAATCCCCTGAGTCTCCTACATACATGAGAATTTATTTTCATCAAAACACCTTCCTTTATTTGCTGCATCTATATTTGATAATTTATTTTCATACATGAGAATTTATTTTCTTCATAATCATCTGTAATACATCTATGTTTCAAAAATTATAGTTATAACATGTTTCATTGTATTTATTTGATTGAGGATTCCAAAGGAAAATACTATTCTACGAAGAAGTAATATACTGAGTCAAAACTTGCTTTCTAACCTGGTATTTCTTGGTTTATGCTAGATTCTACCTACTTTCTTTGGATTACTATTCTAACCCAAACAATCTTTAGGCTTGTCTAATGTGCCTCCTTGTTGGTGTAGTTTTAATGTTATAAGACAACTAAGCAAACTGTAACTTATTCCTCGCGAGTCGAGCACGTGTCTCTAAACTTTTTTCGGCCCTTTACACAAACCACATTTGCTAATAAAATTGTGCCTTGTATTTTTCAATCCTTTCTGTTTCTCAATAAAACCCTTTACAAAAAAGTAATGTATATAGCAATAACATATCAAACTACAGTTGCATGCACTTACATATATGGAAAAGGGATTTTTAAATATTAAAGAATTTAACCAGCACTCACTATAAAATAATTAAATAGTATTCAATCTCTCAAGGACCAGAATACCTCTAAATGACAAATACTATGGTGTGGTAATTGATATTCAATACCAATCTTACTCTAGAGATATCAAGTAACCACATGACGTGCAATGTGTAGATTGACATCTAACTTAGCTCGTTTTGTACCAACAGATATAAGAACATGTTAGAAATTCACCTTACACTCAACCAAACCCTGTTTAGGTGAATTTCAAAATGTCATTAAGCCTACTTAGTGTTATTGAAGGTTGATTGATATTGATTTCAGATGAAATAATATTATTTGACCTTTAAATATAAGGGCAAAGTTACAAACATGACACTATAAGAAATAATTTATAGGTAAGATGCAATAAGTAAGAAATAATATTTTGATTTCCAATGAACTTGAGAAGCTTTACATCAACATATCCAACAAACAGGTCCAAGAACAGTGGGAAAGGAAGGCATATTCTTCATAAAACTATTTCCTTGTGGGTTTATGACCTATTAGAAAGGGTGGAGCACATAAAATCCAGCATTATATGAATGCCTTATAGATAATACACCTATGCAAGCAGATAATTTACATTAGTTTGTTTGAGATTCAAGATTTTACAAGACTCTAATTCAACAAAAACATTTTACGACAGTTCATTTTAAGGCCTTTTTCAGCTCTAGACTAACATGAGCAATCATAACTACTTTATCTAATAAAAAATGCTTTCGTCGATTTTCTATGCTCTAAGACTCCCATTTTGGCATATAAAGCAAGAATGTTGGGAAAATTTGTTGAAATTGCCTTTTCATAGGTCAACTGAATTGGCTAAAGTGGTGCTTGATTTGTGTCTAGTTTAGTTTTCACTTTTCAGTCTTTGTGGGTTTCATATCTAAAGACATCTTCTTCCTTTTGACATTCTGCTAGAAGCAGGGACAACTATTCAATCTTTGACAGCTATATCACATTTTTTTTTTCTCTTCTTAGGATGGGGAAGGGGGATTTGAATGAACCTCATCGATTCAGCAAAAAAAATGGCCCTATTAAGAAGTTTTTGTTTCCGTTCTTTGATAAAATTAGTAAATTTGATCTGACAATATAGAAAGAGCATAAAGAATGACTAAGATAACAATTTAGAGCATTTAGAACAGAGAATGCACTGGATCAATTCACATAATATATTATCAAAATTTTCTTTAGTAGAGGAAGAAAAGGGCTCAGGCTTGCCAGAAGTGTTAAATTCTACTCCTCCCTCTGGGGAATCAGAAACAAAAGGAGAATGCAATCCCTTTGTTATTACAACAAGTCTTTGAGATGTTCATGGCCAAGAAAAGAATATGAGCAATGATATTTCACCATGATCTTGGTAAAGTGAAGGATTCAAATTCCAAACACTTCACATGCAAATGGAATTTATAAATGCGATGGTTTCATAGATAGCATATGAAGCTTCCTGAAAACTAAAATTTCACTTATTTTTTGGGGGGCATCTTGGTCCTATTTTCAGTGCAAGTTTGATAATTTTTGGCCTGCACAAAATAAATCTTATTAGGTTAGAACAACAAACTCAAACAAAAAATGATACAAAACATAGAAGGCTTAATATTTAGGTCTACCTTTTTACATGTAACTAAATGCTGAAGAAATCTAAAGAGGAAAAGTGTGGCCATGGTGGTAAGAACCCAAACAATAGCCAGTGGAGGGTAACTATTTTGCAAAGTTGATTGCTATTTATCTCTTTCACGTTACAACTCTTTCAATGAGAACTTGAGTGCATATATTAACCACAAAAAATTCCATTCTTCTCATGCCCATCCACTGCGATTCCAATAAGATAATCCATTGTAGAACCAAGCAGTGTCCATGATAGAGGGAAATAATATACCAACCTTTGCGGCAAACAAATGGCCGCTGTAATGGCTATTGACAAGCCAATCTTCATTATATTTCGATGGAAGACATGAATTGACAATCCTGTTCTCAAAACCTTAAAAGGTCAACTCTTGAGCTCCAATTTTTTTGTTTAAAATACAAAAGGTGATTTGGTAAAAATATGTGCACTGTACCAGAATCATTAGGGAAAAAATGTTTTTGTGGAGGTGATCAAATCTAAATATCTCCTCTACTAGAACACTAGCATTGAGATCGCGAGATTGAACAATCGACCTTTGAATCCCTCCTCCCCTCGAAACCATTAAAATTTTGTGACTTCCAATCTGAAGTGAATGACAAGTTGTAACCATACGAAACAGAACAGGGAGAGAGTTCCAAAACCTTGGTTGCCTCCTCGATGTAGAACACCAAATTTTTACTCAAATAGAGTGCACCATTTGATAGAGATGCAAAAAAAAAAAACATAGCTCGATGCCCGCATTCAACATGCACGAACACAACAAAAAAATGAAAAAGCAACTACTAAAAATAGCCGGAAAAAGCAAAAACGTCCAGACGGCCGTCAAACCGTCAAATTTGACATCGCTGCAGAAATGTCCGAAGGTCCTTTACCATAGGGGGAACACCTTCGGCATATTTAATACTATATGGGTAAATAGATTAAGTAAGAAATATGGAACTAATGTTATGCATTACTAAGTAGCTATGAAGTACTTATTGATTGATACATGCTCTACTGCATCATTAGGTACTAAGCTATACCTTTTTGTTATTAAATACACATACCCAATGTTCTATTTGAGTTTGAAGATATACGTAATTGACCTTCATGTACATATATTGTTGTTTTATTAACAATTGATCCTATTAAGTGTTTTCAATGTCATATTACATTATTAGAGTAAACAGATTAATTATGATCTGTATTAATAATACAATCTAATGTTGTAAATCTACAACTAGGAGAATACTACGATCATGTCCATAGAACTTAGATATGCAAATAATAATAACATATTACTCTCTTAAGTTTGTAGGTTTGGATGCTTCCAAATAGAAAGTAACACTGAAACTTGGTTTCAACATGTCGTGACATAGATAACCACAAGATATGATATTCTCATTTAGTGGAACTCGGCGGTCCTACTTGATATAGCTGCTGCAACAATATAACCACTTAATGAATAAGGTCATTATTATCCAATTTCACCCCCCGGGTGAAATTGGACAACTATGGAGGCTTGCACTAAGAGACTACCATAAACAATCTAAGAAAATAAATAGCTCTCAGTGGGAAGGTTAAAACTCACAGGAGGATTTTTTCCTCTTCTTTCTATTTACGAAGTTCAAGTTTCATCAAATGAAGAAGCAGTGAATAGGTGGGTTCATTTTCTACAAAATGGGAATAACCAATGGTATTGCTCTAGAACACTCTCTGGAATTTACTTTCAGTATTGAGACACTGAGGAATCCAAGAAAATTTGTAGGGAGTTGAAAAGGGTTGAGAGACTTTCCTTTGTGTTCTAAATGAGTTCATCAAGCTCATAGCTGAGATATTATGTGCAACATATTTGGGAGCCAAACTGTTATGTTGCAATAAAAGAACCAAGCCAAGTTCATGCAAAAACAAGTGAAATTTTTGGTTGTTGAGCAGGTTAAGGACTCTCTCCGAGCTATAGGATTGGGATTAGATCATGACGGGTGAAATAACTTTTTCACCAAACTGTCTAAAACCCCACCCAGCCCATTCAGTGCCACCTGAGTTGTGCGAGATATTTCGATGTCAAGCGAGTTATCAATAGGCCATAAATCTCTACACTATAGACATAAAAGAGCTCGAGTAATACATGGGAGTGCACAGAGATGAGTCAGCCATGGCAGGTTCAACATCATAGAGAGAATAACAAACAAAAATAGCCTCCCGAACTCAGTTTGGGAACAACTCAGAGCATGGTGGTGAGATTATAGTAGGAAGCTCGAAAGTGTGAAGGAAAAACTCAGGCCTTATTAAATCTGAGCTCCCATATGGAATAGAGATCGATCGAGCCATGGCAGAAAGGCCTAAACCAAGGAAATGTAGAAAATGAAGTGAGTTGAAGGAGGCTTAACTAGTGATCTTGAACTTAGTAGTCCCATGATGGGGGAAACTGCATGCAAACTATGCAGGCAAGAGGTCCCATAGACAATAAAATTTTATTAACTACAAAAAACCCAAAAACTCTCCTGAAATATCTGAGTAGCGGCTGCATAGGAAGCCATGTTTCAACAACTCAAATGGGTGGGGGGCTGAAAATAATTGTTCATGCAATCCGTATTTTCAGGCCACCTATCCACGTAGTAATGGGAGATGTTTTTCCCTCCAAATATATTTCCTTCCATGACTATTTTTCAGCAAATAATGGGTTTACCCTAAATAAATTTATAGAAAAAATTAGAAGACATGAGATCACAAGGCTGTTAATTTTTCCTATAAATTCTTTGCAGCACCCGCTACAAAAATGTTCTTCTCCCCCTGCATGGGACCAATGCCTTAGAAAGTTAGTTCACCAAGTCAACTCGGTGAGCTGTTGGGAAGACTCCCTGGTGGGACTAATGTGGCGAATGTGGAAAATCATGTCCCAACGGACCAAAAAATAATTCATACATGTGTGCGGTTGAAGGCCGAACTCGCTACAGAGAATGAAGATGAGAAATGTCGGGGTTGGAGAGCCCGAGTTGCACTCGGGACATGTGTGCACAAAAGACCCACTTTTTCCACGTTTCATGTTTTATGGGTAAGAAAGTGTTCAATAACCCTGTGGAGTAAACATAGCTTTAGAGAACTCAACATGGACTCAACTCAGGCTTGAGGAACGTGTATCAGCCACATCAGTCGCTGGGGGGTCAAGAGAAACTTTGGGGCAGCGAGGACAGGAGTTCTTCATAAACCTGGATTGCCCGCACAATGAAGAGGGTTACTCACCGTTGTAAAAGGGGATCTTGGAGGCATCAACAATCATGGCAAGGAAAATTTAGAGGATGCCAAGTTGGAAGAAAAACCACCTAGCTGATGATAGAACGTGAAATATAGGCACCGAGCTGGTGGTATGTAGGTTGGCGACACGAGAAATACAAGGATCCCGTAATACATGTAAGGAAAGTCAAATCCTATGTGGCACCGAGTTTTGTAAAGCATAAGTGACCCAATGCAATGTAACACAAGGCCAAAATCCAATGAGGTTTAGCTCGATGCATTCAATGGGCTCGAGACTCAATGTTTCCCCGGTGGAGCTTAAGGATCGAAAAGACCATACATCATGAGGGTCACCAGAATTTTGAAACATAGTGTTGAGTCAATGATTAGACCCAGACAAGTTGGGGTTGAATCGATGTCAGTGGTCTACAAGAAAAGGGGGTCAGTGGTGTATTTGGATGCTAGCTCGGTCGAGCTGACCGAGCTAGAAATTAATACAACCTTTAAAAACATTCAACCCATCCTAGTATACAAAGTGATAGAAACCAAGAGGGCCCCACCATGTTTTTAATGCCTTGGAATTTAAGGATATGCAGAAACATTAGGAGAAGGGATAAAATGTATTAAAATTAATTTCTAGCTAAAAAACTAAATACACATTCCCATGAAATGTATGCCAGCCTGGAAAATTATCAAATAAGATAGATCTACTAAGATAGTCATGTCTTGAGAACTTCTCAATGGATTTGCACAAAATTCATCTTGTTAGAATCGAGGTTCATATCCACAAATATCAAAAAATCTAGAAATTTATGGAGTTTCAGGTTTAATGTTTTCAGAGAATGAGATCATTTCCAAATGGTAGTGCAATGGTGGTTGAGATAGCAATAAATGAGCATGGAAAACTATTTCTCCACTACTGCGAGTTATGGGGTAGTATGGGGTGGAGTTTTCAAGTCACAAATAATTAATTCCACCCACTTTGGGTACTTTATAATTATTGCAAGAGGCAAATATGATTTTTCTTGTTTCTCTCCCCTCTCCTTCATTTTTTGTAAATTAAGTTGCTTTTTCGTTTGAAAGGGGGATAATTTTGGTAGCAAAACTCTATCTTTTTTTGTGAAACCAATGTGTTGAAGGCCTCTATAGAAGGATTTTTACATGATGACCCTCTCCTTTCTCTCATAATAGAATGATTTGTGCATATCAATGAAGCAATAGATACAAGTTGTGGATGTATCTTCCCTTTTTGTGTTAATTTGAATTCTTCTTACCTCTTTATTGTTTTTACAGGTGTATTGTGTCTCTCTACTCATTGTTCAGAGTTCAATTTCATTGTGCTTATATGGAAATGATGTTGTGAATGTTGTTGTTAGACTATGTAGAACTTTCATCACCCATTCTAATTTATACATTGCTCCCATTCTCACATATTGGAGATTTTTTCTCACACCATCCTTTTGGTGCATCACCTTTATATTGCAAATTTATTTTACTTGCATATTATTTCTCTTTCTATGGTCCCTTAGAAATTATAGGATAGAGATAACCAATATTTTTCCTTTATTATAGTTATCTTTGACTGGAGTAAGAGGACAAAATAGCCTTCTCTAGAGGTCTATCTCAACAAGAAAGTCCCACACTGGGAGATAATATCCATGTAACTGAGTCACATTGTTTACCTTAACACATCCACATGCTAAGAAACCTGAGGGTGTTGTGATTTGGTGATAAGAATCATTATTTATTTACAACGGGGAAGGTGTTATGTTGAGTTATCTCATCAAGCTCCCATAAATGAGTTAGTCATAATTCACTAAGATGTAAGTATGGTCCTAGGTACGAACCATAGTACGAATGCGGGTAGTGCCACAGTACGACTGTGGGTAGTGCCACATATTGAAGTGTTCATTGTCATATTATGATGACTACAGGAAAGAGAGTGATATGTAATGATGAAAATAATTATGGAGACACTCAATCTCCCTTCGTCATCCTAAGTTGACATTATGGGACTTACCCATGCAGGCTGATCTAGATTGGTGCCTCATGTTCAACTTGTAAATGATCGACTCTACCTAATCTTGTCTTAATCTAGATAATATTTTTCTGGTGTTAGAATGAAAGATAAATTCTAAATCATGATTATGTTGTCATGGAAATTAAGCATGGAAAACATGCCTTACAACCTTGGCCAAGGTAATGCAAACTACAGCTTATGCTATCATAATTTCACTCGGTCATAAAGCTACAGGATTTCATATGGGTATACCATAACATATGTATTCATAGGAAATTTATACTACAACACTCAAATTTCATTAAAGGAATAATGAAATCATTATATACTTAGTATACGTGATTATTGAAATAGATATGAGAAGATCGGTTTTAGTTTGACTCATGCAGCTGCATAAGGTTTACTATTATAGGATGGATTGAATAAGATGATGTTAGTTCTAAATTGAATTAAATTATAACAATGAAACATGGTGACGTGAATTAATATATAAAAAAATTCCCCTTGTATTGAAGTCTAAATTGAGGTTGTTAAATATTTTGGAGTCCAAATTATTCCAATATTTAACAGTTTGGAATCCAAAACAAGTAGTTTAGGATTCCAATATTGGGTATATTTTTTTGCTACTTAGATTGGAATAAGTCCATATTTAGTTAAGGAATTATATCCTTAGCCAGGAAACATAAGTGATTGTTAAGTCAGACAAGCTACAAACATTTCTAACTCAGGGTTCGTTGTCTAAGAAGGTTGGTCACTTTATGACCTTAATGGGTGAATTTGAACTAACCTTCATCAACAAAAAGTCCATTAAGGGACAAATCATTGATTATTAGTTAGCAAATAACCTAATAGATAATGGAGATCTAGTATAACTAGATTTCCCTGATGAGCACAGGTTTTATATAGAGGCCAAGCCTCCCATTTCCTCATTTCCATTGTATTTAGATATTTTTAATTTTATCGTGGACCATTCATACCCTAAGGGAGCAACCTCATAATAGAGACAATGGCTATGCATCGTATCCACCAAATATGTGATTATAGAAAAATATCTCTATCACAGAGCCTTCGAAGGAATATTGTTGAGGAGTGTTGATGAAGAAGGATCAAATAAGTTTCTCTTCAGAGCCCATAACAGATTCTGTGGGGGTCATTTCAGAGGACATGCTAGTGCATGAAAGATACATCAAATGGGTTAATTTTGGCCCACTTTAGAGCACAACATTGTGGAATTTGTGCGTAGATGTAATAAATGCCAAGAATTCTCCCATGAGATACACATCCCAGCTCAGGATCTACAGCCAATAGTGATTCCTTGGACCTTTTTCTACTTGGGGTTTATATTCACTAGGGAAGTTTTATCCCTCATCAACAAACAGCCAAAACTTCATCATTACGGCCACAGAGTATTTCCCAAAGTGGGTTGAGGCCATGCCTATCACGACTGTAATTAGGTCTATGATCGCTAAGTTTATCTTGAATCATGTCATTTGTAGGTACGGGGTCCTGCAAGTCATTATCTTGGATAATGGGACATCTTTTCAAAATAAAGAGGTGCTTGATTTTTTCTCACAGCTCAAGATATCGCATCACACATCCTCTTTATACTACCCTCAGTCCAATGGACATGATAAGGCTACAAACATGTAATTAAAGTCCATTCTTCTCAAAACAGTCAAGGAGAATAAACAAGACTAGAACTTAAAGATTTTTCTGACCTTCTGGACCTATAAGACTTCAGTGAGAATGGATATGGGGGCAACCCCTTATTCCCTAGTCTCCGGTTCGAAAGTGGTTTTACCACTTGGAGTTGAGATACCTAGCCTCCATATATATTTGGAAGGCATTTTAGATGAGAATGCATATCGAGAGGCACAACTTGTTTAATTATTAACTCTCGATGAAGCTCGGTTTGATCATAAGTAGCGACACAAATTTTATGTTGACAGGATGGCTTATCAATATAAAAAGAATTTTTACGAGTGCAAAATAAGCATAGTTGATCTAGTGTTAATACTAGACATCTAGATCAATTAGAAAACTGACAAAGGAAGGAAACTCAGACCTAATATGTTACATCCATATCATGTCATGGAGGACTACAATAATGGCGCATAGCGCTTGTGTACATGAGAGGGTGAAGAGTTTGGCAAATATGTCAATTCACTTAATCTAAAATGCTACAACACATAATCCATCTACATTTCTATGTGTACATTATTACATCCGTAGTGCATTTCATTTATCGTATCATATTGTGATATTGTAATCAAGAAAATTACTTTTTAACCAAGTTCCAAAACTTCTAAGCATTGGAAACAAAACTTAATCATACCTCTTCAAACATCCACCATATTATCATCAACAACTCTAATCATTTCATCATTTCAGCGAGTTAAGACATAATTTTTACATTGATCCTACCAAGGCTTGCATACTTGGTTCTACCCATGGGTTTCTTCTAGCTTAGGTGTCTTTGCCCATTGTCTGTTCTAGAAGCTTCCTGATGTCACATATTTCCTAGTAAATCTCTTTGGTAACAAAAACACTTTAAATGCTTTACCCAGATCAATTGTTCACCTACCTCACCCTTCATTGATAAGCCCTCACATCTTACTATTTGTGTGGGGTTTAGGCTAGGGGAAAGCTCACCCTCCCAAAGGCACAACTCAAAATTAAAAATTAAAAATGGAATAAGTTAATAAATAGATGTAAAAATATTTCATTCCTTGATAAAAATACACTCTCTTGCCCCACTAACCTCTGGTGATGAGACCATGCTTCTTACTAGGAGAATGACATTGGGAAAGGATGAAAGGGCCCTTACTTGCCTATATCTTGTCCTCAGTGATGAGCCCATGCTTCGTACTAGTAGTATGCGGAAAGGTGTAGGGGGTATTTTTATAAAACATTAATAAGGTATCAGAAATATAGCAAATAAAAATTACTTTGAAAATTCAAATCCCAAGAAAGTGAATTAGATGTATATGTTCCAAGATATTCAAAACCTTAGAACCATAATTTTTTTATCAAGAGGCCATCTATGAATCTAAGTCTAGATAAACTTGTAAGAAAATCACATTCTAGACTATGTAGTAAACTATGTGTAGGGTTAGGTTATATGTTACTAATTAAATTTATGTTTAAGTCTTGTCTTCCTTTCACTATTGCCGCTCATCAAAACCATATAAATTACATCCCTTCTCGCTCTTAGTGTTGAGACCTCACATCTTACTAGTTGTGTGCAGTTAGAAGAGGAGTGATTTCATTCTCTTATTTTATCACATTCATCACATTTTTCCAACAAAACAAGAAGTAATAAATATTGTTTGAAAACTATATTTTCAAGTTAAATTGTGTTTGCTTAAGCATCATATAAATCAAAAACAAAAAAAATAAATCTTTTTGTTAGCACATCATCATCCATAGCATGCATCCAAAAATTATATAAAACATCATAAATTATGAGCATCTAAGAGTAAACAAGTGAAGCAAACCATCAATGAGATAAACTCTTACAAAAGATATCTGAGACAAAAATAATCATATATATATATATATATATATATATATATATATATATATATATATGTATATATATATATCCTTAATAAACTAGTTTTTATACAATTCCATCACACTGACAATTGTTGTCAAAACACTCACAATGAGCACGAAATCCAAAAAATTTATGTACATGTGTCTCATAAACTATAACAAAGCAATAAGGCCCATAGAGTATCCCTCGCTACAAGATCTGGATGAAGGAGCATGATGAAGAATCCTGTTGTCGCTCCTATGATGCGAAAGGGAGCCTCCGTGAACTGAAAGATGAGAATGACTGTGGGACGAGGTAGGTGATCTTCCTGTGTTAGCCTCACAGAAATAGTTCCCTCGCCATTATCTCCTCTCAGATAACGCATATGCAGCAATCTCGGTCCTCATCTTTTTCAAGACCTTTGCGGCTCGCAAGACTAGAGAAAAATATTTGGTATAGCACCCAGTCATCTACGGCTACCCTTTATCAGCGAGCAGTTCCTCTCATAGATTCCCCATTGGAATAAGTAGTGTATCAACCAGGATCTAGAAAATAAATTCTCGCCATCCATCAATAGTGGCTGCAAAATGCAAATGAAAACAATGGAGAGTTAGAAAATGTTTGAAATACAGAAAAAGAGATGTACAATGCATAATTCACTAATAAATTTAGGGAAGAGTATCTACCTAATTGGATCTCTTGGTATCTAGAAAGGGTCAGCTGGTGCTACTGGTGGTGGTGGAGTTGATGCATGAACTTCCTCAGCTGTAACCTATCCTGAAGAAATTAATTTTCCCATCATAGAATTCTCGTCACCACCTCCCTAGTGAGAAATAGGCTCCTCAAAATAGAGAGTTTCCTACTCCACCTATGCCTCTTCCATTGCCGCTATATAGAAATCCTCTATAACCCTCCACTTTGTGTCACTATCTCCGTCGTAACCCTCCTCTCCACCCTCCACTCTAGCCTCCTCTCTACATCCTCCTTGAACTACGTATCTGTATTATCCTCCTCCTCCTCCTCCCCATTATGTTCAGGAGCAGCCTCAATCTAGAGTATAATCCTAGGCTTGGCTGGGTCTGAAGTAACCTGTGCTACACTGATAGGAACTTCGGGAGTCATGAATTTCCAACAAAGTATGCCCTCAGGGATGTTATGAACCTCTCTAACCCCACAGTATATCGTGGGAACCATGGGTAGATCATCGACATATGGAAACTTGAAATGTTGTAGAACTTTGTCTTTGGGATGGGCCTCAACCTTGGTTGTCTTGTCAACCAAATGAATAGTAGTGTGGAAAGAAATTAAAGTCACTCTGTCATCACCCCACCATCTAACAATGTCCTGGTAGGGTTGAGCGACCATGTCATCAGTAGTGAGAGTGGATACAAGCTGATGTTTCCTCCTAAGGGGGCCATGTCTGTCCACCTAACTTCCCTGATATCCCCTAGATTGGGTATCCCAACTCCCCTCTGGTAGGGGAGCATCCACTCATATAACCAACACATAACCAAAACAAGATGGCTTAGGGACTGGCCCTGAAGTCAAACAACTCTATATAAATCATGATAAGTTTCACCCAATATACCAATGCCCCAGGCATAGAAGTGGCCATGCTTCTCAATACTGTCAATGGTAGGAGACCAACACTAAAGGAGCTTGTCCCCGCCCTTGTCTACTACCAAGTTTGAATCCAAGATACCAACAATGGCATTCTACAAGGTAGGGATAGGTGTTGAGGCAACAGAAAGAAGTTTCATTCCCTGCTTGGTGCCCACTTCGCACATCTGACCATCCCCATATAGGTAGTTCAATGACGTAATCTCGCCACTGACCCCACACTGTCAAGAGTGAACATATTGCTTGTCAAAGAAACACCCAAAATCCTATGCACATCTTCTAAATTAATAGTCTACTCTCCTCGGACCCCATGCAGTCAGAAAGTTTTCTTGTTTACATCCCAATAGTGCAATAGGTCATACAGCAAGTGGCTATTTGATGTTACTAATGTCATCTAAGATAATATCCATAACCCCGCTCTATGTAAAAACTCACTGTCTACCCAGGATAACTAATCTATGATTCTTGGAAGTGAACTGCACTCTCTGGATCAGCTCCATTGGATGTAGGAACTCTACATTCACCAAAACATCAAAAAGATCAAGTTAGAAACATATCGTGTATAGCAATATCATCAAAAACATTATAGAATGACATAAAAACCAAAAACATTAATCACAATTGGTCCAATTTTTATTTTGCCTCAATATTTACTTAACCACCACTCTGTGTAGAGTAGTGGTTACATAATCACCGTGGAGGTTATGTAGCTGTTTCTTTAGGTAGAGTAGTGGTTATGTAACCTCCGCCTGTGCAGAGACAAAGTTGTATTAAAGAGGGCACGTCATACCTTGGGGCCTAAAAACTTCAATAAATGAAAAAAATACATCATTTTTTCAAGAAATAAAAGATACACACGCTTAGGCACCCTCTTGTGAACATTTTAACTGTTAAATTATTGAAAATAACCCCCCTAGGTTGATTTTTTTGATTTTTCACATTTTGGATTAAAAACAAACAAATTCAAATAATTCACATGTTTCTTAGTCACTTCTCCTCTCGCTGGTGGGGCCACCATCATGTCTGAATTCTCTTCAAATAGACTATACTCTCACATGAAACCATCACAGGTGATCCAGAGCTCAAAAATTCTATAAGTGGGTGAGTGAAAATGATTTATAAAAATAACAATTCTAGTTATATATAACATCTTTTAACTTTGTTTTGAGTGTGTGTGTTTTACAAGGATGGAGCACTTGCATAGGTATATTTCTATCCCCACAGATATGGTAAGTTCTCTTGTCATTTTGACTTTAGTATTTCTTTTTTGATTTCATATATATATGCACTTTATTCTCGTTTGTTTCTTACATGTAGCGAGAGTTTGGATTGGCATTACTTCGACATACGTACATGTAAGGTATAACTTCTAGCTCCCCATTTTGGGAATGCCATACACTAACTCTATATTCTACACCTCTTCATGGTTAGAACGCTTCTCTTAGGGGAAATATGCATGCACCCAATTTTGTATATGCTACATTTTTGCAACGGTTTAAAGTCCCTCATGATAATTATTATATTTTCCAATGGTGTTTGAGTCATATTTGCCATTTGCAGTGTATATTTGTTGCTTAGTATGCTTTCCTTAGTCATTTACATTCTTTTTCTTCCTTCCATTATCATTCTGTAGTATTTTTCCTTAGCGCTCGAATTTATGTTACATAACCGCCATGGTGGTTATGCAACCGTTGGTCTACCCTCCTTAGTCTAGATCCAGTATGAGCAGATAAATAGTCACACTGGATTATTTTTTTGTTTAGTTTTGTTAATATTATTGTAGAAGTAATTGTGTTTCTTTGTATTTCTTCTATCGATTTCTTTTGTTGTTTTCCAGAAAACATAAAAACCAAAAGCATTAGTTTAATTTAATTAGATTGTTGTTTCTTGTTATTTCCTCTATATAATTAAAAAATACAAAAACATAGATTATATTTTCTTTATTTAATTAGTTTGATTTATTGTATTATATTTAATTAAGTACACATCCCGTATGACCATTTTGGGCCCTAGAGAACCTAGGGATTGATTTTTTGAACCAATAGTACCGCAATCAAACTTGTTGGTAGCATTTTCCGATATCAACCAAGTCCTTTGAATTCACATCTTCTAAACCACTTCAAAATTTCCTGATATTTTTGCACAGCCGAGGGTTTTAAACATCAAATATGATAAAACCTATGAGTTTTGGACTAGTCAACTTGGTTATAGATTTCCTTGATCATTAACTTGACCATTCAGGGTCCCACAAAGCCACTAGACTATGTTTGCAACCCTAGGGTTCCTCAACCAAATAAATTAGGGTTATTAATAGACATTGATACGGGTTTAAGGACTTTAGTCTTCCAAACCTCCCCACAACCACTTGTCATCATTACACAAATAACTACGCTGAACGTTGAAGAAGATAAAGCTTACGAATTTTAGGTAAGTTATCCTGGTAATAATTAGAATTTTTCCCATCCACACGTCATCTCTCACACTTCTATGACCTTGTCTGGAAATGTTTATGAGGAGAACGAAGGGAAATTCCCATGAATCCCACAACCAATTGAGAGTGTCTCACACACCGATATTGATAGACTTTTACATGTGTGTATTCTTCTTGATTGTTCCTTCACACCCTTTAAGGTTAGAGAGGATTTTATTGTCGTAGACGAGAAGATCCCTATAGTGACAGTAGAGGACTTTAGATTTCCCTAATAATTTATCGACCATATATACCCATTTCTAAGTATTTCATACATTCACCCTATTTCACTACCACATATTCATTTATCCATTCCACAGTGGCTATCCTGGTATGACCTTAGGAGGTCATGTTCACCGAAGGTCACATGTTGATTTTTAGGTGTACAGTTACCTTAATAGTTATCTATGTATAAACATGGAAATATACATTTAAAATTATCGTTAGTCATACCTAAAAATGTTAATAAAATAAGGATAAAATAATTTAAAATATTATAACATTTAAATATAGTTGCAAGGATTCTTCTAACATATACAGTGAAAGGATATATCACATGATTTTCATAGTTTTTTTCCTTGTATTATATTTCCTCCCTCCAATATACACATTGTGACACCTTTATCCTAAAAAATATTTTTTCTTATTCTTTTACTAAGGTGGTTCTAATAACATGCAATAGCTAAAGGCTTAAGGTATATAAAGTTAGATTTAGGGGTCTATGATAAATTTTTATATTAAGGGAATTATCTTGTAATTTTTTTTATAGAACTCTAATTATTAGAAATTGCCTATTGAATTTTATAATTAATTTCATAAATATTAAATGGTATCAAAAATATTAATCTGTTTTCCAAAAGTTATCTAGATGGTAAATACTAGTTTAAGGAAGAAAAAATTTCTCTAACGATTTTTTTCTTTACTTAAAATATGTGTAAGTGCTTAATAATGATGTATGAATGTCTACTACTTCACTTATTCTCAAATGAACTACAATTCTTGTGTATTTGTAGATGATTGAATGTAAATAATATTCATTTTGTTATAAAATCAAGATTGAAAACTTCTATAGAGGAAAAGTGACACGAAGCGGTGAGTGCACTTTAACTTTAAAAGACCAAAGAAAATAGAACTTAAATCATTCACAAACTTTTGACAAGTATAAAAAACACACAAATGCGTCATGAACTTGAGATATATATGAGAAGAGAGAAAAACTTTATTTATATTTTTGAATTTTCTTAATAGTAAAGTGTTATGTTTTTGAAAGAAAGGTTATAAGTTTGAAAAATTCAAGACAATATGATTTGTTTATAAATTCAACTAAATTCTTGCACATCTTACACATTATCGTAAATTATGTAAATAAATTTATATATTTTATTCATCATTTTTTTATATTATAATAAATAAAATGAGTTAATGACAAAGTATATATTAATAAATGATTTTAAATATATTATATTAATTATAAATTTTAAATTTTAAAATATTTTAAAATGGAAGGAGTTTATTGGGCTTTCGTAGAGTTGTTTCGCATGGGAAAATCTTGTAATCTCGCTTATGGCATGAACTTGATGTTCAAAGACATTTTTACTTTTCTACTTTAAATTAATGAAGTAAAAACAAAACCGACCTTAGAAGACAACGATGTTTACCAATACCTATGGAGATGGATTTTGATGTTGATGTTTGATCACATTTTTTGCATTCGGATGTATGTACAAGTCCTTATATCCTGTAAACAAATCTATGCTCAAAGACACTAAAAAAATATTAGATAAAAGGATAGAAGAGCTGCTCGGCAAAGGCCAATTTCAAGAATCCAAAGGGAGTTATTTAGAAGATGTCAGCTTGTTTTGTAAAAATCAAGTAGATTGATCATGATATAGATAAACAGAAAGATATGTGATCAATAGAAATGTATATAACAAATGAGAAGCTCGACAACTCCAACTTGAAGGGTAAGTCATGTGCAGCTTCAAAGGTGTCCCAAGTAAGGGTGGATGTAATTTATATGCATTCAAAATAGTCGTACCAGAAATACTTAGTCTCTTGTTGGATTTCTGGAAGAATTTAAAATCATCCTCCATTTACTCTTTTTCAATATCGAATCAGATTGCAAAAATTTTAAACTCATGTAAGATGTTGTATTGTTCCAATAAATAAGGGTGTTGGACTATGAGGAGATCATAAATGTACGTAATCGGATGTGAACTGTCAAGAAATACTATCTGAAAGAGAGCCATACTCAGAGATAACATTTTAAATAAAGATGATTTGATAAAAGCTGGTATAAAGTTGACAAAATAATAAAAAGATAAATTTGATAGGAATCGTCGATGACTTAGGTAAATTGCTGACGACTGGGGTGAATCACTAGTGATCTCTATGATTTCTGTGATTTTTGAGAGTTTTTCTCAAATGAAAGTTTCAAGCTCTAAAATGATTTTTTTAATTGATTTAACGTTTTTTTATGACTTGAAATATGAAAGAAAGAGACTAAGGAATACCTTTAGACATAGTGGGGAGCCAAAATATGTCTCAAATCTTCACTAGGAAGGATCTGAGTTGATAATTTGTTGTGTCACCTTCCTGAAAGCTAAGTGATGAAAAAGACCATAAAAATTCTTGAAAGTGATTGATGATGATGCTTGATAGTGCTTAAAGAGTCCTATATTCTATAGTATTGAAAAATGAAGTGTGGGATCAAAAAGGAGGTCTAAGATTTGATATTGAAGATCCCCGAGGGAGAGGAAAAAGGTTCTATTTATAAGCGTTGGTGATTCGGTTGAGTCTCCACCAATCCACTTTTTATGGGGAAAAAACTACAAAAGTGGTTGAAACCACTACTAATAGAGGGTTTTTGGTTTGGGATTCAGAAAGATGATTAAGGGAAATTTGGGGACAAGGTGTAGATGTTACGTAGGTTGTGGAATGGCTAAGACATTGTTGTTTTTTTTTGTTTTGTCTTATTTAATTTTAGTCTGCAAGTGGTTTTGAGTTGTTTTAAAAGGTGTAAAACTAGCAATCACATGCGCATAATGTAATGTGAATGCAAAATGGTATATACTATTTAATTCAGAGGGATATTTATTACTTTTGTAGTTGATGTTAATAAGGGGTGTGATTGATTTTTGAAGTGTAGGAATATACATAAAGCATTACATTTAAAGTTTATATCTCTACATTTAAAATTTGTTAAAAATTCATACATATACATTTGTGAATCTTATATCATGAGTGGTAGAATTTTTCAGACTATTTTATTTGAACTAAACCTAACTATATGAAGACTTCCATATATTTACAGATTCTATATCATGCGTGGTATCCTTTTGTGGCCAATTATTTTGGAACTAAACATGAATATGTTTAAAGAATTTGATACCGCTTTGGATAGTCAATTACTTCTGTAGTTGATGTGGTTTGTAATTATTTGGGGGAAATTGTGTGAGTGTTGCGACATGTTTAAGATGTTGTTCGCATCGGTTATTTGGTTTTTTTTGTTTAAAATTACTTTTTCAACTATTGATAACTGTTTATAAGGGGTGTGATTAATGGTGGTTCAATCAGAGGTCCATTTCTTGCTGAAAAACAAGGCCAACTAGAATATTTTTCTTACAATCCTAAGATCCCTATAGGTTGCTGCAACTTCTGTATCAACAGTTTCCCTGAATGTGTTGTTGTCTACTTTTTATAGAATATGTGTTCACATTCCAATGTCGAATACAATTCCATCCACATTTGATTGTTCCATGCTCCAAAAAAAAAACCTTAAAAATAGTTAAACAGTGTATAGTGTAAGTTCTGAAAGAAAATTAACAAACAAAAATATTTCCGATTGAAGAAAATTTGAGTTATTGTTCACTTTGAAGAACATGAACTTTTGAAATCTCACAAACAAATTTTGATCAAAAGTGTTGCATGTTCTCTCTATAACAAAAATGTGTTCAATGAAAAAGTTGCAAAAGCTATGGAAATGGGATAAGAACATTTAAGAAATTTCACAAGATTTGAACAAAGTAGTCAATGGACCATCGGATATGAAATAAACAAGGATTCATCACTTTGCATGCATTAAACTTGAAAGAAACAAGCAACCTAGCATATCTAGTTATCCTTTATTCTTGAAAGCTTTTACAAATGAACCTAGTAAGGGTTCTAACCAATCAGTTTGTGATTATGAGAATAGGAGGTCACTATTAATGGCTTCAAGGCCAATGGTTCTTCACATTTACTCAATTCTTGTGTGTGTAGTGAAATGGAAAAGTAATAGCTCAATAAAATAAATTAAATAAGCTCTAACCATAAGAAAAATGCTATAGTTAATGTTAGAAAGGAGGAGTGTTCTTAGAAATGAGAGGGGGGTCTAGTCTGATTTATAGTTTTCCATTTGGGAAAGTGGGGGAAATTTGGTGCATGTGGGACTAAGAAGGAGTCAAAAAGCACATTAGTGAGTCAAAGTAAGTTTTGGCTAGGTTTAGAAGAGGTTAATCATGGTTTCGGGTAATTAAACTAGGTTTAGGCTAATTAATCTTGTTTAGATAGGAATTAGGGTTTTGAGAGAGTTTTGAGAGGTCTAATCAATCCAATGAAATATATTGATAGTATAGGAAACTAGTAGAAGTATTCTAGAAGGGAATGTGAAGATGGTTTAGTCAATAAAAGGCTATATTAGCATGTTTAATTGATTACAAGAGGAATATGACCAAAATAATGTCATAAGGGGGGAGTTAGATAGGTCTAATTGACGAGGTATCGTCAATTTGAGAGAAGTAGAATAGTTAGTTCAATATTAGTAATAATAGTGCTTTGATCAAACTACAGGTGTCTACACATCTCTATTCTTACCATTTGTATATTCATCCAAATACCTCCTGTAATTATTACTAGGGGTTAGTTGGTGCCTGATGGAAACAATCCTCTGATTCTACAAATGATAAACACACACCTTTGTATATGGAGGATTAAAGGTAGTAGAAGATAAAATGGTAACTGAATTTAAATCTCCTTGTTGTGAACATCATACAAAAACCTCTATTTTATTTATCAAAAAAGGAAATTACATCATCCTTCAATATTCTTTATCATCTCCCACCACATGTGTTAGTTTTCTCATCCTTTTAAAAATTAACTAGAAAATTAACTCCCAACTGAACTTACCAATTCTAAAAATATCTCATGTAAGATCAATTATTTCCACAAGTCCACAAGAATAGGACATTAACTAAAAATGCATTAATTAATAAACAAGATCCTAAATTAAATCTTAAATAGTGACTCCTTTAACAAACTCCTACTTAGCCCCTACTACTAAGAGTTGTTAGTAATAGGTTACATCAGTGCCTTCTTCAAAATTTATGATTGAAGGATTAAGCATACAGTTTCTTCAACAATTTTTAGCCTTTGTTGGTATTGATTATAGGATTAATTGATCTTCTTCGGATTTATACCAAGGGCCAATGGATTTTTTTCAAAATTTGGAGATATATTCCATCTTTTTAAAATTTAACAAGCAAGTTCTTCAATTGATATAGCATTTTTTTCAAGCTGATTAGACTAGAAGAAAGAAAAAAAGTCACATTAAATACAAATACCATGCAAAACAGGAAAATCCAAAAAATGAATAAAAATTGGATGTAGAATATCTCCACAAAGCCAACATGACATTGTGATTTCTATATAGTGTCATATGGAGTGGATAAGTTTGACTCATTTTAGCATAAACTACATGGTGATGATGGTGAACAACATATTCAAAATCTTGAATATTGTTTGATTAAATCATCATGAAATTGTTGATAACCACATTCAAAAACATCAAATACTTAAAGGTGTAAATAAATTTCATCCTATCTAATTTTCTCTATTCTATTTGCCAAATACTTGATATCAAACTAGAAGAAAAGTCTCATAAGAGTTGAAAAAAATTATATGCACTCTCTACACCATTTCTCCTCCATGGATAGGATCAAACTCACATCTGTAGAAGCTACAATCAAAAATAAAAACCCAACCTTTAAGTCAGATATTAAGACTACATACGCAACTTATAATCTTAGAAAATGGGTGACAAGCATTATAAAATTGATCACCAGGTTAATGAGAAGACAAAAACGAATAAGGTCATAGACTAAATTGTCTTACCTGCCATCATAACCAAAAATCATAATAGGGTTATGCCCTCCAAATCCAACAAGATACCTCACATTTATAGAGAAATAAAATTGAGCAAATGAACTCTCTGAGATAAAATACTTTGAAACAACCCCCGCATAATCAAATAAATCATGTGAAAACTAGGCATAGTCCTAATATTCCTAAGTGGTTTTTATTGTTTATAATGCATGTGTATGTGGTCTGATTTAAATACTCAGTAAAACATTCAAGTAATTATTAATTTAATAGAAAACAATTCTATGAAGGATTTTCACATAGGAATATCCAATACCAAATTGGTGTATGTGACCTTAAGAAATACCTCTACCTTTCCCTTTCAAATTTCGGTACTTACCTTTCATAAAAGGAAATGAAAATCATATGTTTTCTTCCATGGGAACAAGATTGGTTACACTAAAACAAAATTTCCACCGTCTCTAAGCATTTCCATTACGGTTGTTTGATCCTTTTCTTACCACCCATTCTTGAAATGCTACCTTTTCATTCAAACTAAATATATAGATAGTGCCCTTATCACTGCACGCTGCAAGAAAATGAGAAATCTATGATATAGAAATACTATAAATCTTAGCACATTTATCTCCTCTGTGAACCTGTCAGCAAATACAATCTACTTAAAAATTTGAGATTCTTTAACTGCATAGTTGTTTGTAATAAACATAACACTCTCTGGTAGAACCCAAAATATATGTGATAGTCCAACATACATTTTTATTCATATAGATGTATTGATGTTAATGTTTGGTTCCTAACTTCATAAACCATCTTGAAAAAAAATAATGTGATTGGAGAACACCGATACTATATTCAAACAAGTACCATATATAAACAAGGAATATAAGATATTTATGTGTATTTTTCCTAAACTAATCCATCTACCAATCAAATAAAGGCTCATAAATTAAATAAATGGATCCTAAAAGTGTGTTTCTGATTACTGTACGTATCATGATCATATGGAATTTTTAGCAGGCTTGTGTTGATGTTCAAATAATATTGGAAATGGATCATATGAAGGATACTGATAAAAATTTATCAAGGGAAGTGCCATTGCAGTTAGCCAACGTTTTCATCCTTGCTACATTTTGAGGATACCTTGTAATTTTTCTACACTACAACCATGATTATCAACCAATGCATCAACTAACATAGAACTATAATAAGATATTAACGAATGCAATTTTTTGTTAAATCATTGCCACAATGAATTTTAACATATAACTATAATCAGATAGAAACCCTATGGTGAATACAACAGGATTAACTTTAAGGAAATAACAAAGTAGACACGAAACGGGGATTCCTAAACTTTGATGATCTCTATGACAGTGATGATCAACTGTTGAAACATATAGTCACATGATTCTTACTAATTTTGAGTTTTCTAATGAGTATAACACAAAATTGTGTATTAAAGAAATTGATTCAACTTAATAGGAATTCCTAAAATATTCATCTATGAAAAAAACACAATGTATTTGAGGTAAGATAGTGAAGGATGCAATCAACTAAGCTAGATAAGTTATTCAATTAAATGCAATACTTTTTGAAGGGTGTATCTAATTCATCAAAATTCATGAATACAATAATATGATCATAATAGATCAATAGCACCATGAATGTATTGAATGATTGATAATGATTGATGAAAATATAATAACATGTCACAGAAAAAATGATCCAACGGTTAGGACTAAAATAATCCAACTACCAATCAAATAAAGGCTCTCCAATGAAATAAATGGATCCTAAAAGTGTGTTTCTAGTTACTATACATATCATGATCATAAGGAATTTTCAGAAGGACTGTGTTGATGTTAAAATAATATTAGAAAGGATCACATGCAGGTAACTAAAAAATAACAATTTATCAGGAGAAGTTCCATTTTCATTAGACAACTGTTTCAGCCTTGCTACACTGTGAGGATTCCTTATAATTGTTCCTACACTGTTACCCATATTTTTCGTAATATGATCCTAGCTGTTGCCAAATTTGAAGCCTTGGAAAAAGAACAAAAAAGGATTAAAAACATGTTTTATTGTTCTATGTATATTTGAGTGGTTTTGAATTCATGTAATTGCACTTCTGTTCGAGTACTAACAAATTTAAAAAAACTGGTTACGAATTTCACTTCAATTCCCGATTACTGTCATTCTTGACTTCACAAAATTAATACAATAATCAACTACAATACTTTTTTGTTATATTAGTTCAATCCTCCAACTAGGTGGAATTTCATCACAAGATTAATATTGGACCTAGATTTATGCTTTTCCATGTCAACATGATCTAAGATCATGAAAACAAATCATTTAAAGAGAACACAAACCCAGTAAAAATATTATTCTTTTCATTTATATGTAATTATATATACAATTAATTTTAGAACAAACACTATATTTATACCAGATATTTTGCCTTAAATTCTTAATCTCTAAATAATCCTAACAAAAAATGGCCTCACAAGTTTTCATAAAGGTAGAAACAAAATTCATGAATAATCATACCATAATAGGTCAGTAGCTTAACTGGTAGAGTACCCAAATGTTCCAGAGGGCATTCTAGGTTCAATTCCTAGTTCGTAAATGTTTTTAATCTTGGCATCAAAGGTAGGCTAGGATAGCTTGACATACAAAGGGGATAAGTACACATTTCACAAGGCCCAAATACTTGTGAAGTTTAGTAGATAAAATAATGAATAAAGCATATTTTATGCAGTTGCATATATAAATGAGAAAATCATTTTGTATATGTACAGAGCATAAGAAATGACTCTAGAGTAAGTCCACCAATTTCCTCCCTACAACTATTTAATAATTCTTCAACTAAACCACTACCATTACAACATAAACATTACTTTATCGTCTATAAATGTAATATTATTCAGTCCTAGACAATAAGTAGGCTCACTCCCACTGTTTTGGCAGTACACATGGTATGGAATCTATGGATAAATGCCAATGGTGAATGACATTAGGAGAGGCAGATTTCTGAAGGCCTAATATAAAATAAAAAGTATCAACTAAATTAGAATAAAGAACTTACCATATTGTTTGACAAGGGGATAATAAGAATATCTAAGGTTTCTAAACAAGTCCCAGTCCTTACTTTCCTTTAGCAAAATTACTACAGCTTGAAGAGTACAAGAAATCATAGTTGGACCATTGTATGTCACCAAGTTAGCCTTATCAACTACATGAACATTGTTTACTTGTGAAAAAATTCAGACATATTTCACTAGCAGAGCCACTTCCAGCATTTTCCTTGGAGGTGCCTCAAGGTCCAAATGTAAAACATAGTGGTTTTTAGGGTGTTAAAGTGCCCACAACGTTCTTCTCATTCTACCACTATCTCCCTTTTTCTAGATATTAGATAGCTTATTCTTGGAGGTTCAAGTGCCCCTCAATGAGATTTTTGGCCTAACTCAGATTCCAAGAAATACCCACTTGAATCATCTATCTGTTTGAGGGAAATGAATTGACAATATGGATACTTCATCCACTCAAAGGATGAACCAAAATTAAAAGTTAGTATGTAAATGAGGATAATGGATACAAGTGAGATAACAATCATTGGAAGCTGTCATTTTCTTTCACTTCCTGCTTTGCCAATATGGAAGTGGGAATTTTTCTTCATTCCTAAAGCACAATTTTTCTTAAGATACTGGTGATATGCACACAGATCTGTGAAAAAATTTACAAAAATGAATCCAACAGCAACCAAATAAAAAACACAATGAACCCAAAACCCTCATATTCCCTACAAGTCATGAAAATCCAATAACAACAAAATATGATCAATTAATTACCCCCCAGCTAAAAAAAATATATGTTCAAAATGGTATGGTTATAAAACACTAGAGTTTTGACGGAAATCAGTAGTAGTACAGAAAGTTAATTTTTTAGATATTTGACCTGCTCGCATTTTTGCATTTATTTAGGTGAACTATTTGACAAAATTTCTTAAATATGTGTGGTTTCGTGAACTACAATGATTACATGATATGCAAAAGTTCCCCTCATATGAATATGATAATTACAATTTAACATAAGACATTGGAAGCCATTAAAAGTTTTATCTTTCTGCAGAACCAAAAATTTCTAGCTTTCTGATTGAAGGCATTTTGTCAAACAGTTTGTGACCATCCTCTTTCCTACCATATTTTACATGAACTACTCCCAGCAAAGCCATAACCCTCATTCGCAAGCTAATACATGCAATTTACGAAAAAAAACATTTAAAGAAAAAAGAATCTAGCATCTTGAATGCATTTAAACCAAGCGTAAATTCCTAATGAGAAAAGCACCAAAAAAACTTATGTCGATACAACAAAAGAAATATATTACTAATTAGAAGTAATTTTACAGAATTACCTTATGGCTAAAAAAGCATATTATTGACATTTAAATTGATGACTATGTTTGAATGAGCATAAATTTTATCATATGATTTGGATCAAAGATTAATTCCAGGTGGGTACAATAAGGTATTACTGATTCAATTTGCTTGACAAACAAATTTCACACATAATATAACATTATTACTTTTACCTTATCTCCAATCAATCTGAGAAGCTCCACAATAGTGGTAGTTAAGAACAAATCCACCTGCATCATGCTTTCCATAGATAAGTATTAAATATAATTTAAACATAAATGAATAAATCTTTGAAGAACTTGTACAGAAAAATATAAAAACTTGACCAGACCTTTTGTAGAATAAGAACCTATCTAATGGGTTGTGGCCTTCTTTAGAATTGACGTCGGTGCGAGCTTGGTAATGAAGAAAATGGTTTATGCCATTATGAGAGTGAGACTGAGAAACGTGATGAAGTGTTGTTTTTCTGCATTCATCGAGAGTTTTAATAGGGAAAGAAAGACCAACCCCACCTTCCAGTATATCTCTAGCACATGTAACAGAATTGAAATTACATGCCAAATTCATAGGGGAGAGGGGCTAGTAGTTGTACACCCTAAGTTAAGGGGTCCACAAAATCAATTGTTTATGATATGGGATTGTGATTTTTTCACTAATATGTAGTTTAGATTTGTGTTAACTTATATATATTTTTTGGAATGTTTAATTGGAGGGAAAACCATATTTTGGATTGATTTAAAATAATATATATGAAAATGCTTGAATATAGGTGAAATTTCTTGAACATTTACTTTTTTGTACTTGTACATGGGTGAAAAGTCTTACATGTCATGATGTGATTGGCTACTCTACATAATTATTATGTCAAAAATAAATTACTACTACATAGTACTATGACAACTATTGGGTATTGTGTGATCAATAGTCATATCAACTATTGGACCTTGTTCACCTATTGGCCCCTCTCCCCTAAACTTATGCAAAACTGCTAAACACGGCTAAAAAGCTAAAAAAGCAAAAACGTCAAAACTCCCGTCAAATTTAATCACATGCAAAAAGCACAAAACCTTGCTTAAAATTTAGGTCAGTGATATGAACGAATACAGGACCTTTACCATAGGGGGAGCACCTTTCGGCATAGTGTATTTTATAGGTGTGAAATGATATTTACGTATTGTTTTAGGAATAATTTCATGGAGTAAATATTATGTGGGATTTTAGACTCATGATAAGAGATGCATGGATTAAATAAGGTGTTAAATCATTTTCTTTGGTTTAATATAATTATAAAGACGGTGTGTGTGGTGAAGGAAATTAATAGTGCAAATTTTGAGAGTCTACATTTGCCCCTTTTTCAAAGTAGTTTGGTGTAGGAAAAGTGCTAGACAAAAATGATTTTCGATAGATTGATTTGTATGGGTGACCCCACCTAAAAATGGGGTGACTACAACATTCTGTAAGCAAAACTAGTTTGATAAGGTTTTCTTGGATAAATTTGACATGTGTTTCTTTAAAAAATTCCCTAAGATGAGGCATCAAAATGATAGGTACTACTGCAGAATCAAGTGATAGGGAGAGCCAAAGGGTTTGTTGCCTATCGAAATATGATTTGTAAGGGTAGGATGCAAGGCTAGGGAAGTCAACCGATGGGGGGCCAAATGGATCATGGCACATAGATGTATGACACATCTCATACTTTTATTTTAATATGGATTTCTAATTTTAATTATCAAAGATTGTTGTATTTAAAAATTAGGACAAACTGGTATTGATTTTTCGAAAATGATGATTAAGGTAAAAATTGGATGAATCACTAGTGATTTATAACAATCACTAGTGATTTAGGTTAATCTTCGGTGATTTATCTGAAAATTGGGGGAAGTTATAAAATCCTTAGGTCAGTGATGAATAGTTCATGTGTGTGATGTATTTTTACGTGTTGAAGATCTTGAGTGAGTGAAAAGCATGGTTTAAAGGAAATGACATTGTTGAGAAAGAACAAGAAACCCACACAGGCAAAGATAAGTGCCTAAATGTTTTTATTTTGTTGATTTTTTATTTATTTTGGATGTTTTTGTCATTTTCGTGTGTACAGAGGGTTTATTCTTAAAATTGATGGAATCGCTGGCGATTCAGGTGGATCACCAACTATTCAAGTGAATCGCCAACAATTTATCTATGTTAGCTACAAATGGGTTTATTTTCTAGTGACCGATGTATTTAATAGAATTTGTGATGTTTTTTGTAAAAAATGTGGATTATACTCTTTGTTTTTTGTTATAGGTGAATTCCAAGATAAATATTTGAGATAGTATTCCAATGATCCTAGTGGAGGTATGGTAGGATGTGTAAGATGATGGTTGGAGTCATGTGGAGGCAGTTGAGTTTATAGGGATGTGGGATTATCGATGCATTTAAATATGTATAGGATTATTGTTGGCATTGATGGAGAGATGGGATCCAACCACCTGTATGTTTTGGTTATCGACAAGTGAGATTACAATAACTTTGGAAGATACCCATAGAATTACAAGATGAATAGTCCAAGGAGAGGGTATATATTGTATTGATGAGATGGAGAGAAATGATATGATGAGGAGATTATGTGGAGATTATACAAATGATTTGAGGTATACTTCAGGGGGTTTCATTATCAATCTCTATATTCTACAACGAGAGAGGGTTGTACACAGATGACTATGTTGATGATGGGTATTTCATGTTTTTCTTTACCTGATTTTGGAGGGGGTTATTTCAATGGATGATGTCAAGAATAGTTGTAGAGATGATCAAACATTGTATTGTGTTTGCTGGGGCCCCTAGACTACTCACACAGATGTATGGGGAGTTTTGGGATTGGAGAGTCCATAAGAGGTTTGGGATAGATTTTGCGTTTCTATTATAGTGTTGGGAATTCGAGCATAAAATGTGTCTCATCCACATGGTTTACCATGGGGGTGTGTAGATATGATTGGTAGATCTGATGGGTTTAAGAGATGGAAAGGATATGTAGGATGGTTGAGAGGGAAGAGGAGGGAGGATCATTATACAAAACTACTTATAGGGTTACATGTGTGAGATGTTTTGTGGAGACCATATATTGATTTTCTAGTGTGGCTAGGTTTAGAGCGTGAACTTGATGGGCTACAACAAGAGTACTTAATGTAGGGGAGATGAGGAGGAGAGTGAGAGCTTGTTAAATTCAGTCATGTTAGATGGAAGTTTGGTTTGCCTAGGGATGTGCTTGAGGCTATAGTATCATATAGATGAGATGAGGGAGATGCATATACTCCCAAGGTAGTTGTGGGATGGCCTCCTATTATAGTTGATGAGTAGGGACCTATGGGTTTAGATGAGCATGGTGACCTAGTACCTTTTAGTGATGTTAGAGTGACTACTAGTTATAGGAGATGGTGGACTAGTGCTTATGTTGAGTTTGAGAGAGATCAATTAGTTTGGAGAGGGAGGAGGTTGCGTGCTCAAGTAGAGGGAACATAAGATATTGTTGATGTTAGTGAAGATGAGGAGTGTGATGGAGATGATTTTAATGGAGTGAGGGATACTTTGATTGGTGAGAGGGATGGTGATATATTTGAATAGGATGTACTTAGAGTGTAGTTGGTGTAGGCCACGACTGATCAGGATTGGTATAGAAAACAACGAGATACCCTAAAAATGGCTCTTGGCATTACAAGATCTTCAATATCAGGTGCATATTTGGGAGCTTATGCCTAGGACAGTAGTCATATGTGTACACCAAACATGATTAGATCTACTCATTATCCATATTTGTGGGGAGAGTTGAATTATTATGAAGATTTGATAATACAGGGCTTTCTCAATGTGGTTCTTTATTTTGATTATTTGGCGAAGTGAGGAGAAACTCATAGTGTTAGTGCAATGAGTGTGGGTCAGCCACCTCAAGGATCAAATGGAGGAGTTTGTGGTGATGTTGGTGCACATGGATGAGTTGATGGGAGTTTTTTCCCTGTTATCGAGTTCCTTTGGGGTGTCTAGTTCACTAACTAGTTGTTATATGTATTTACATTTTTTCTTTGAGATGTATACGACCCTTTTTGAAGCCTTTTTTAATATATGAAGAGAGGAGAATCCTTAATGATGTATTGAGAGTGTGATTATATATATATATATATATATATATATATATATATATATATTTGTGTGTGTGTGTATTGTGATCTTGTTTGGCCTATAATTCATGTGTTGGTTATGATGTATGTTTTTAGATACTATTAATGTTTTTAATTGATGTTTATGGGATTTGAATATGGAAAGTTTATTTGAATTTTTTTTTTTTTTTGGATGGTGTTGGATCACGACTATTATGACTTAGATGTGATTTGAATTTTATCAAAATGTACTCTAACTCTTAAAGAAATTAAAAAATGAATAATTTCTTTGATTTGGATTTGATACATATGTGGTGGGTATAAAAATGCAAAAGTACTTACACTTTTGGCCTTAACAATATGTTGCCAAGAAAAAATTTCGGGGGAAAAATTTGTGGGTTTCTTGCCAACACTTTGGGAGTCTAGGTCCCTCTACTTAACCAGTGCAAGTATCATATATACATGTGTGAGTAAAAAGGTGGATTTTCCTGGTGGGCTTCCGGCCAGGGATCCAATAGGGGCACTCCACTGACCTTGCAGCAAAGATAGCAATTTCTTGTTAGAGATAACTTTGTTAGTAAAGTGGGAAAGGGGAGTGGGAAATGAGATAGGAGAACTAATGTTACAGGTAGAAAATTAGATTCATGCAAACACTAGTTAGAAATTTCAACACATGCATTTATGAGAAGAAAAAACTCTACAAATAACAACAAGACCAAGAGAATTTATGATAAAAAAATTATCAAGAAACCCCGTAGTCAAAGAAAGCTATTAAATATTTCTTCTAGTATTGAATGCTTAAAAATAAGTGGTACATAGTGTGGGAATGGAGGAAAACTAATGAGAGGGGGAAATGGAATAAAATAGCTATCTCCTTTGTTCTCTCAAATTACAATACAATCTTGAGTTTACAAAATCAATTACCAACTCTTTGAAATGGGAATGGATTTACAATTTATAAAATATGAGATGACTCTTCATCTACCCCCCAATTCCTTTTCATATGCCTTATTACAACTTATGATCTTTTACATTCTTAGGAAAATATTAAGTCCCCTTTTATGACTTAAGGGTGACATATTACATTAGAAAAAAAGCCATTTTAAATTAGTTAAAGACATTATGAAAAATTGCAACCATAACAAATAATTAGAATGGGGAGAGATAAAGTGGGGGAAGAGAAGAGAGAAGAAGGGGAGAGTAAGAACTAAGGAGGAGTGCCAATGAAGAAGAACCCACCTCTCAAGAAGTTCTTAGAATCTTGTCTAATGATCTAATTAAGTAATTCACTTAGAATCTTGTCTAATGATCTAATTAAGTAATCCACTATAGTGACCTTTATATTTCCAAACTCTTTGCACCCTAAGAAACTCCTTCATCATCGCTCATGGACAATTTCCAAGCTGAATCAACTAATTCGACGAAGACTACAACTCCCACCCTGCTCATGCTATACCTGTGACCAAAATCATGAAGCAAGTGTAAAAAAAACATTGTAAATTTCCCTAGGATGGACCTCGAATGCCTTGTGAGAAATTCCGATAGATGATCCCAAACGATGATGTCAACCTGAATGATCACTCCTCTATGTCCCATTGTGCCAAAACTACACTTTGAGTGTGACTTACTATTAATATCAAGTGCCCAGATGGGAGACTTAATATTTTTAGTAAGAGGTGATGTTTTCCTCTTCTTTACCATCTTGTTATGATGAACTCCATCATGCGCTCCTGTGCACACTTCCTTCACCTTGACCACTTCTTCGGGTGAATTACTATTTTTGATAAGCACCCATATAGGTGGCTTGCTATTTTTAGTAAGTGGTCATTTTCACTATTTTTCTACTCCAGAAAATCATTTTGGCTTCCTATTGATCTTCAGTGCACACTGCCTTTGCAATAGCTACTTTTGATGGTGACTTCCCAAACATAGCAAGTTTGTATAGGAAAACTTACTATTTTTAGAAAGTGGACTTCCACTGATCCATTTGCAAAGGAACATATTTATTCGTACTTGTCTCATAATCATGGTCACATCCTCTGAATTTAACTTGATTTCACCCATTAGAATGCTTGGAAATAAAATTTAAAATTTTCACTTGGCATTGGCTTCAGGCACGTAGCTGCCATGGCGACCGTTAATGGAGCTCAAAATTTATAGGAATGGTTTTTGTCTCTTATCATGATGAAATTAGCTCCATTATGATATGTTTTTCATTTGGATTTCATGTACAAGTTTTTATCTTGTTTCCATTGTCAGATTTATGGGAAATCTGACGAATGTGAACTAGGGCACGAAATGGGATTTTTGTTAGAAAAAATGATTCAGGGAACTATTTGACCTCTTGTTTATTGATTCTTGATATTCTTGAAAAATTAGGAAGTCTATGAAAGACAACATCTAAATCCGACTTGTATTTTTCAAGATATGAAGATTTATTGATTTGGAGACTTCATAGTTATCTGCCAAAAACTATTCGTTTTCTCTTCGTTCTTCATCGTTTTGATCCATTTTTTCTCTAATATATATATTTTTTTGTTTTTATATGAATTTTTTTTTCATTGAGTTTATTAAATTCCAAAAACAATGCTTTCAAATTGGGAGAAAGTTTGGCAGAGTTTCAGCAGCATATGGAGGCGTGAGGGAAAAATGAGCAAAAATGCTCTAAATGTCGTATTTATATCTTAAAAATGGAAGGAGGGAGAGGGGAGGGAGAATTTTTGTTTCCCTTTCATCCCTTTTGGAAAAAGGGATGAAGGGTAAATCAATTTGCACTTTGCACCTCATCACGACACTTAGCGCAAATCCAACAGTGAGAGGTAAGGCTCCAACTAGCTCCCGGGGGCTTAACTGGCAATACAGGAGGTCATATTAGGTCCATGAGGCTAAAAAGGGATGGGTGAAATTTTATGTCCCTCATGTCCCTGATCTTAATGGATTTAAGGGACACAAAAATTCACTAGGCTCCTGATGCTGACACGTGTCCTGTTCAAAATTTGACTAAGTATGAGGTCTTGGGAGCGAACTTGAAACAACTATAACTTGAGCTCTATATGGAATTTTTTGGTTATATGTTATATTAATTTGACTGGAATGGGCCTTAAAAATATAATAATGTGAGTCTCATATATTTATTCTTCCATCTATAACCTTAAAAAGAGGAATTTAATTCTGGTTCCATAGTCGAGCCTTGAAAAAACTTATTGCAGACCTATTGCGCCAAAGTGTGGTGAAAAATATAATTTCACAATATTGTAGGTATTTGAGTTTCCTTTCCAGTTATGTTTTTCTAGCTTTTAACTCCATCCAGAATTCCTGGAATCACTTTCTAAATATTAGTTGATGTTTCAACCCTGTGTAATGTCTAGGCTTGCGAAAAACCTGATTGGAAAAATATTGCGCCATAGAGTTGTGAAAAAATAAATTTCACCATATTTTAGGTCTTGCAATCACCTTTCCAAATATGTCTTGTTTTTCTTCTAAATATATCTGGAGCTCTTGAAATCACCTTCCGAAGCTCAACGGTGTTTTTGGGTTATGCACTACCTAAGCCTGTGAACCCTATTTTTGATTAAGTCGCTCCAAACTCTCCAAATTCCCTGAATATTCCTAAATCACTTCCATGATTTTTTTATAAATTTAATTCAAATCCACATTTTTTTCTTTGATTTTCCGCTCCATGGGGTTGCATTCATTGTGGGAAGACCAATGATAGCCCTTCCCATTACTGCCTGAAATTTGCATTTTCCAAGAGCACCTAAAATCACCTAAGGGGGATGAATAGACTTTCCTAAATCACCCAGCGGACTGATTTAACATAATATAGGATGTCATTAGACTGACTAAGTGGACTTGGGGTACATGGGAAGGATAGGACTTGAAAAATTTGGCACATGGGTATCGTTGTCATGCTGAAAAATTGCAAATTTCCTTGTTACACATTCGCATGACAACAACTCGCTCTAGCTTGGGGACATGGTATGAACTGATCATAGTGAAGACATGGAATGAGAACTCTATAATCTCTGTTTGCAACATATTGACTAGTGCCTTGTCCATTGGGCCCTACGGAGTCATGTACAACTTATGACAAGAGAGAGAGAGAGAGAGCGTGAAGAAGGAAACACACACACACCAAAAATTACTTAAGGAAACACACAACACACATGGAAAGGAAAAAATACACACAATAGAAAGGGAAACACACCTAAAAATCACATATGGTACAAGGTAGGGGAAAAAACACTTTCACTGAAGTACTTTTCATTCCTCAAAAGTTACCCATGAGTGGGAAACACTGAGTGATGTTTTTCTATGAAGCCATTGACTGGTTCCAAAAAGTAGCATCCTCTCCTTAAATGTTTATGAAAGTTGGGTGCTTTCATGAACGTCTATTTGTTTGTAGGAGTGAGTCCAAGTGACCTTCTTGATGCTCAATTATTCTCTTTGAAATCAGTTTTATAGTGTCATTTGAATTATGCATTTATCCATGTAGTTGATTCCTCAGTGAGCATCCTACTACTACCCCAGGGCTTCTTTTCATTTAAATGGCTTGAATATTCCCAATTCTTTTCTTTCCCAAGAATATGTTCATTGACCTCTTTTCCATGAAAAACCTTGGACTTGTCCTTTTACTCTACTCCACTATGAGGTGTTTAAGTACTAATGGGAGGATGGGAAGCAACCTCATAATTGTCTTGTATGGCCATGGCATGAATTAAGAGATCAAGAATCAGCTCAAGGCCTTTCGCAAATTCTACTACATCTAATATTTCTTGTACAGAGATCTCCTTTGTTACTTCCTGCAACTCATCTTTGTATGCCTTCAAAGGATATTTTCTACTTCATCATCTTGAGAATCTCTGCATTCTTTCACTTCTTTTCTGGAAGGAGATTCAGCTTCAAAGGCCTCAAAACTCCTTTCTTCAATTTCTTCATCATGGAAAGATTATTCCTCTTCAAATGGGAAAGAAAATACCTCGATTTAATCGTTGTATCCATCAACCATTGGCTTGTCTTGCAGATTTCGTGGCTTGCATCTGAAGTTCAAGATTGAGCTCAGGGTTTTCTGTTTCTTCCACGGTTCTTAGTAGTTCTTGTACAGAGAGTTAGTTCAAACATTTCATGAGGTCATCACAATTTGGTCTTGCCCCTCCATGGATGACATGGCTGAGATCATTTTCATCTCTAAATGGGAATGAGAACATATCCTCTTCATTGGTAAGAGTATAATATGGTTTCTCCATTTGAGATTCATCAAGAATCATTTCCTCTTCTTCATGGTTTGCATTGTCTAGCAATTCGGGGTTGCCCTCTTATAACTCGAATCTCCTCAATGCTTCTTCAAGGTCCATACCTCTTCAGGAAGGCATGTATGGCCCTATCAAGGTAGAAATACCATCTTCCTCCTTAGTTATCATAAATTAATTTATGTTCCTGTTATCTTGATATAAGATTTTGATTCTTGGACTTTTGGAATTTTGCATTGTGTACCTCATATTCTTCTCTGGAAACATTTTTTTCCACGTCTCACTTAACCAGAATGGTTTTAGAAGACCAGTTCATCTAGATCTTACCCCCCAACTGCTGACAAAAACTCCTACTTAGCAACATTCCAAATGAAGCCAGAATGCCTACTACCAAAATCATCACTGAGACCTTATCTAGAAATTTGGTGAGAGCCACCTATGCATCTTTTACCTTCCCTACAAGTCTCTAAGGAGTAATAAGAGCCACCAGGTGGAGTCATGGTGAGTTTGAGAGCCTTAGCTAACTTTATAGGCATTACCTTGTCGGTGGTTAAACCTTACCGGTCTTGGATGCACCCCAAGAAAGCATGTTTTTTGAAGGAGGTGTAGGTGGGTTTCATAGTATTCCTTTAAAAATAGGAGCTACAACATTGGGTGTAAAAATGCCATTCCTGATATACTGAAAAAATCTCTTGAATTGTTTGGTGTGAGTCCGCGGATATTCAGTTTAAGTAAACTTCACCTTGGATTTGTTCACATATTCTATGAATTCAAAGGGAGAAGATGTGGAAAAATGGAATAAAGGGAAATATTTTGGAGTCGTGGTAGGTTTGGAAGTATGGTTTGAATCTTGGGGAATGGAGGGTATTTTAAATAGAATACTTGGAACTTTTGAAGTGCTAGTTTTAAAAGGAGTAGATTTATATTTATAATTAGAAGAGGCATCATAAGACTTAATTGGAAATGTGGGATCCTTCTTACTTGTTACAGGATCAGGCTTCAACAATTTGGAATCCATGGAAGGAGGGAGTGGAGATCCTTGACTGATTATTTTGTTTTGCAGAGTCACCATAGGAATATCATCAGCCTTTTTTTTCTTTGCAATAATGGAGGGAGATGCTTCTTTCTCAAACTAAGAATGAGTGAATATCGTACATGAGAAACTGGGTGCATCTTCATCGTCATCCTCATCACCTCTAGAATACTCACAGAATCAGATTTTTGTATCATTCTCAAGTTCATCAACTTCTAGAAAATCACCACCTTCACTTTCTTGTTAAATCTCTTCTTCATTTTCCTTACTCCTACAACTTGCATTGGCAGGTGGGGATTCCAAGGAAAGACTTCAGGGTGCTCCTATAATTTGATTTGTGTTTCTTATTTGGGAATATTCTCATTCAAAAAATTCCCTCTTCAATGATGCCATCTCATTCACTAGTTTTTGCAGCAAAATATCTATTCTTTCATCTCCCAGATGTTGAGCTTTACCCTTTGAGGGATTCTTAATATTTCTAGATAGAATGAGATCTTCACCCAGTTCAATGGATAATATTCTCGATTTTTTAATATCCCTTAGTTGAACTCTTCATAGGAAAAATCCCACCCTCGGTGATTGAGCATTGATGAAGAATCTCTTGACGTTGTTTTCTTCTTCCGGTATCCTGCGAAGTAACAATTTGAAACGAGCCATGAAATTTTTTCATAGTTTCATTTTCTTCTTTCTTCATTTGATCCAACTACACCAAGAGGTCCTGATAGTCCTCAGTAAATTTTAATCTTCCTTCAAACTTTCTTTTGATGTCATTCCAACAAGTGATGGATTGGGTAGGCAGGATATAGAACCATTCCACTTATTTTTCTTGGAGGGACTCCATGAACAGTCTCATGGAAACATATTTATGTTCAACACCTAGTATTTTACATGATTTATTGAAAACAACAATGTGTTCTTTAGGAATTTATGTACCATCATCTTTGAACATTGGAAAACTCTTGTGGAAACCTTTTGATAGATTGTGAAGAGGGGGTTCAAGAGAAGTGGGAATGTATTTATTCCCCATGGAATAATAGGTTTGGGTATTTCTGATTCATATTCCATTGTCATTTTTTCTTCTGCTTCATCTCTTGCTTCTACGAATTCTTCTTCAAATTATTCTTACTCTTGGAACTTTATGTTCAACGGCAGTTGAAAATGGGGGAATTTGAAGGAGGGATATCCACGGGAGTTTGGATAGGATTTCCATGTGAGATGATTGAAGACATGGATGGGGATGAGTCTTGAGATAAATAGTATAGATTGTCTCTAACTCATCCTTTCTGATTTTGCAAAGCCTCAAAAGTGGGGTCATCAATTCCTCTCAATTTATTCAACCTATTGTATCTCCATTCAGTCAAATTTTGGAAATTCTTGAAATGGGAATAGAAAAAGACATTGTGGAATATGAAAGGTGACGTGCAAGAATTTGATAGCGTATCTTTCAGCAATGGATTTTCATGAACTCTTTTTTCTTGTTTTTTCAATATTTAATTTTTTTGAATTTTGGACCTTGCGGTCGTATTTTGGGTGAAGATGTTAAATCTTCCCCACAGTGGATGTCAATAATTTATGGTGAGAAAATTTTTTAGGGGACAAATTTGTGGGTTTCTTGCCAATACACTGGGAGTATAAGTCCCTCTCCTTAACCAGTGCAACTGTCGTATATGCATGCGCGAGTGAAAAGGTGGATTTTCCTGGTGGCCTTATAGTTGGGGATCCAAAAAGGGCACTTCATTGATCCTGCAAAAAATATAATAATTTTTTGATAGAGAATACTTTGAATGTAAAGTGGGAAAAGGAAGTGAGAAATGAGATAGTTTAACTAATGTTGTAGGTAAAAAATCAAATTCCTGCACACACTAGTTAGAAATTTCAACACCTCCATTTATGAGAAGAAACAACTCTACAAATAGCAACAAGACCAAATAGAATTTATTATCACAAAGTATCAAGAAACTCCTTAGTCAAAGAAATCTATAAACTCCTTCTTCTTCTATTGATTTCTTAAGCAAAAGTTGTACATAGTGTGGGAATGGATGAAAACTTGTGAGGGGGGAAATGGAAGAAAATGGGGATCTCCTTTGTACTCTCAAAGTACAATTCCCTGTTGAGTTTACAAAATCAATCACCAAACCTTTGAAATGGGAATGGATTTACTATTTATAGAATGAGATATGACTCTCTGTCCACCCCCCAATGCCTTTTCATATGCCTTATTACAACTTATGACCTTTTACATTCTTAGGAAAAGATTAAGTGTCTTTTTATGACTTAACGTTGACTTATGACATTAGAAAAAAAATCATTTTAAATTAATTAAAGGCATTATGAAAAAGTGCAACCCCAATGAAGAATTAGAATGGGGAGAGAGAAAGTGAGGGTAGAGAAGAGAGAAGAAGGGGAGAGAAAGAACTAAGGAGGAGTGTAAATGAAGAAGAACCCACCTCTGAGGAATTCGTCAAATCCTTTTTAGATGATCAGATGAAGTACTCCATTGTATTGAACTCTATATCTCAAATAACTTTGTACCCTAAGAAACTCCTTCACCTTCACTCACATACACTTTCAAATCTGAATGAACTAGTCTGTCAAAGAATGCAACTCCCACCCTACACATGATATACCTGTGACCAAAAAAATGAAGTGGGTGTTGAAAGATAGTGTCAAATTCCCTTGGATGGGCCTCGAATTCCCTATTATAAATTCCCATAGATGATGTTGAACGATGGTGTTGACCTGAACGATCACCCCTCTATGTCCCATTGTGCCAAAACTTCCCTTTGAGTGTGAATTACTATTAAGAGCAATTACCCAGATGGGAGACTTACTATTTTTTCTAAGAGGTCATTTTTTCCTCTTCTTGACCATTGTGATGTGATGAACTCCATCATTCTCTCATGCACACACTTCCTTCACCTCAACCACTTCTTGTGGTGACTTACTATTTTTAGTAAGGACCCATATCCATATAGGGGGATTACTATTTTTAGTAAGTGGTACATTTCACTATTTTTCTGTTCCATACAGTCATTCTGGCTTCCTGGTGATCTTCAGTGCACACTTCCTTTTCCATAGCTGATTTTGATAATGATTTCCCAAACATAGCAAGTCTATATAGGAAAACTTACTATTTTTAGAAAATGGAGTTCCATTGCTCATTTTGTGACGTAACATAATTTTTTAGATTTAGAGCATCATTTCGGTCACATCCTCCAAATTTCAATTGGTTTCACCCATTAGAATTCTTGGAAATAAAATTTACAATTTTCACCTAGCAATAGCTTCATGTACGGAGCTTCCATGGTTGCCAAATTTGCATGTCTACTTTTTTAATCTGATCATGATGAAATTAACTCCAATGTGATAGGTTTGTTATTTGGAGTTCATGTGTAAGTTTTTTAGCTTGTTTCCATTCCTGGAATGATAGGAAATCTGATGAATGTGAACTAGGGCATGAAATGGGGATTTTGTTGGAACAAATGACTCAGGATACCATTTGAACTCCCATTTATTACATCTTGATAGTCTTGAAAAATTAGGAATTCTGCAAAAGATAGAATCTCAATCAGACTTGTATTTTTAAAGATATGAAGAATTTTTGAATTTCGAGACTTCGTAGTTATCTGGCGAAAAATCTTCGTTTTCTCTTCATTCTTCATATTCTAGATCCATTTTTTCTCTAATATTTATGATTTTTTTAATTTTTTAAATGAAAAATAATTTCGTGGAGTTTATTGAATTCCAAAAACCTCTTTTTCAAATTTGGAGAAAATCTGACAGAGTTTCGATAGCATATGGTGGTGTGAGGGAAACAAATGCACTAAGTGTTGTAACATTCCCATTTTAAGACTTTAGAAACAAGGGGAAAAAAAATATACAAAAGGTTCTCTATTCTAAATAACAATAATGTATAAAACACATTCCATGCCAATCAATCTCATAACAGGTAACCGAATATAGCTGTAAATGACTCAGTGAACTACCGATCTCTCATTTCATGACTCAGTTTCTCACCGATCTCTCATGTTAACTTAAGATGTTGTATAATAAGTATACTTGGTTCTCTTACCCTATTCTGGGTATTGAGTGTTCTATTTAAGAGACTTCTCTGAACATTTGTTACCAATATTCATTTAAAATCCCATTTCTTAAACTAGGTGACATAAGACAATGTAACCAACATCTTGTGATACTTTGGACAAATATTTCCAACATACTGTTCATGTTAGTATTCCTATATGGCATACTCATCAAACGGAATATGTCCTTCACCCCACTCCTCTATTATCTAGATTGGTCTTTACCAACTACTGTAAGTCCACTTGTTTAAGGTTTAACTATAATGTAGGTTAGCAACATAGTTTGGTATAAGGAACTACTCACGATGACTAAGGGTACAAAAACATACTCAATCAACCTAATTTGATTGCAGGTGTCTAATTACCCTAAGTCATTGTGGGTTATCCCCTTTACCAAAAAATGTTCCTAACTTGACCTAGGGTAAAACTAAGAACAAGACCAAGTTTATGTAGATCCAGATGATTCAGTTCTAAAGGGTGTTGCAACATGTCAACTGTAACATTGTATCCTCGTGAAGACCCAAGTCTTTATGAAGATACATTTTTGTAGTTGGCATGTGCCAACATCTGACGGACTTACCCATCTTGATGTACATACCATGGCAAGAAGTTATTTATACAAATGTATTTCTTAATTAAGATTTAATTATAACAACCCTGTTGAACCCTAATTTCATTATCCCTTAAGGTTGACATCCACATTTGAGTTGTTAAAGTGATGCAGAAACTTCATGATTGCCTTTTTTATTCATTAACTTCCTATTTTAGGATTTAGTTAATTAAAACATATCAGAAACATCATTGAGATTTACTTATTATAACTTAACCATTCATGACTTGTTTAAGCTCCAAAACTGTTTCAATTATAATAGACTTCATTGAGATCAAGTCTAATTATTAGATGTTCATGTTTACCATACATTTGTTTTAAGCCTAAAAATGTATTGATCAAGAGGAAGTGCACCTTCCTCTTTCTTGTTATGAGTTAGGGATTAATTATACCCTTTTTCATTATTCAAATCATCATAATTCAGTTAAAATTTCATTAACATCTTTTAATAAACCATAGAAACTTAGATAATAGAACATCTATGCATGCCAACTTAATAATATTTATTTCAATTAAGGGATATTGTAATTAATTCCCTTCCATCCAACTTATTTAATGTCAACTAAAAAGGATCCATTTAGATAAGAATAAGAGCAATTAAGATAAGATTACAAATTTCCTTCACATAATGCACAAGGAGGATGACACAAAAAGAAAAGGTAACTCTCAATATTTTTCAATTCCTCATGGTGAAATACATATTTTACAAGACCTTGCATTTCAGACATATTTCATGTCAAACATCATCAAGATAAAAAATGAATACAACTTTTCCTCTTTCAATACATTTCCATAATAACTCAGATCTCTTCATAAAAGGTCCAGTCTTTAAGTAACAATTAACATCATAAAATTTATTGCCTTCCTTTATCACTTACGAAGTCCATCTACAAAAATTTCTAGCATGGGTCATTTCATTGAACTGAGCATGAGAAGCACTAAGCATTAAATTGATGTGCTCCCAACTAACTGTTTCATAAAACCAACTCTGCTTTTATGAAACAGTAAAGCCAAACATATAGATACATCATAGAGAAATAATAATCATAAAAGAAAGAACAAGTGATCAACCAAATTAACCTTTAAAAAAGATATTGATAAAATCAACAGTCTTCAACCATTGTTTACATAAGGCATTATATCAGATAAGTAATAATTCATCCTAATTACCTATCTCCTTCATACTAGGGGTACTTAAAGTTATTTCTTACTTCATTCAATATAATTTACAAATAAAGACACTAATTCCAAGATTTCCCAAAAATAGAGTTACTTTTAAGAAGCAAGAACCATCAAGTCCGACATTAACATGTTCCATCTGAAATCATCTGTAGCCAAGCTAATTCAACCTTCATGAATGGTTTTAGGTTAAGCCATCAACATTATATGAAAAAAATATTCCTATTTCAGATGCTACATCTAGATTTATAGCCCAAGATATAGTTTAAGTTCTCAAGTTAGGCCGCATCAGGTTAGAAATAGGAAAGTATCCATTTGATTACTTGCATTACACATTAATCACACATTACCAAATATTGATTCCAATCAATACAAGTCAAGGTGATTAAGTCAAAATTATCCCAACTACTTATTTGCAATCCTTTTAAGTAATAAACACTGATCCGATCAATTCCTAAAATAAGAGAACACAGAAGAGGGAAGCTCTGTGTTACTTTTCACATCATAGAGAAGAGAGTATAGCATATAATCTCCTACATATTTCAAAGAAACAGCAATGAAAACCTTAACTCAAAGGATAATCAGAGAAGGGAGTCATCAACAAGAATAGAAGAAGATCCCATAATTCTTTCCCAAGCAAAGACTACATAGCAGGATAAAATATTGAAGAAAATATAATCAAAGATCTTAGAACTAATGATAAACCTAGAAACATAGGAATCCATGATACTGGATCAAATTATGTAACTATAATAATCAAGTCAGATTCCAAAGGTGAAGTTCTTTCATCATAAAAACAAGGACAGTAATAGTAGTGTATTAGCTAGATCTAGAAACAGATGTTTTGAAATAATTCAATTAAGCATCAATACAATAAGTGTATCTACCACTGGACATTCCAATTCATCCAGTCACAAATAGCTCAGTCCATAAATCCATAATTTAGCCATCACTTTCGATAAACAAATACAATATACAACAATTTAACACATACTCCCACCTTTTCAGGGATAAAAGAAGTAGAAATCAGGTAATGAAAGAAATAACCTAACCTAATTCTATTATAAGAAGATGTAATTAAAATAAGGTGGCTCCACTATAGGTGCACGAGTCAGCCTTAAGTGAGGAACAGAAAAATCAAGCTTATTTCAATCTATTCCTCAAGACCGATTCAATTAAACTTAATCAATATTTCACCAAGACATTCACACTCATAAAAATTACTAACATAGCAATATGGATGTGAGGAACTAAGAAAATCCCTCATTATCATACACAAATCATAATGAATGTAAGGAACTAGAAAACCCTTCAAGCTAAATCGATTAATTTCTTAAACACAAAATGTCATCACGGAAAATATGCATGAACATTCGTTAAGTCTTTCCCAAGAATCATGACAGTATGGTTTTTAACAACTTACTCTCGATAAGTTAAATAAATAGGTTCACCCAAATCAAGGACATGTAAGTCATTATCAAGCCATCCTCTATCATACAAGTAAAGAAAGATAGCGAGGTTGACACCTTGTAAGCTTGGGAAAGAGCTAACGTGAATAAATCCAACTTCTAACCCAGACAGAACTAATACTCGTAATATCTTCCCAAAAAATAGAACTTCTATTATCTAAATTTAGCTCAGTCTTATAGAGGTTTTAAAAAAACCCAAAAACAGTTCAAAAAAGAAGGACTCATTTATTACTACATTCAAGCAAGATGATTCCACAAAACTTTGTATCCACGTAACTATTTCCACACAGTTTCCACATAAGGAACTAGATTCGGAACAACTAAGTTTTAACTGAAAATAGAAGAAGAAGTATTTCATTCTCTATTGTTTCTATCAAGTTGAATCTACAAAAACAATGAATCCAAATAACCATTTCAACACAGCTCAACAGAGGTACAATATTCGAAACAACCAAAGATGCAACAGAGAAGAATACTTTTCTTACATCCTTCCAACATAAAAATACAAACCTAGATCGAAACTTTAAGAAAACAATATATTTTCGAAAATCCATTTTGAGAAGACAACAGGATTCACACATATTTGACATTATTCCAGTCCTAACAAATTAAATTACAATTCACCATCATATTTAACAGGGAATAAACCCTGATTCCATATTATCTAATAGATTTTTATCATCAGAAAAATACAAGAACAAATCAAGAAAGAATCCAAATAAGCTTCACAAATATAAAAAAACATGTTTTTCCAAGAGAAAAGTTGTTTTAATGAAGACATTTAGTAAAAAGCAGAATAACTTAATGGGTAGAGCCTATCATGTTTGATAGATATTTTATCGATTTGTAGAAGATCTCCAGCTGAACCTCCACAATTCCTCCTTTTCCAAATGAATTCAACAACCCAAAACTTCTTCTTATTATGCCTCTTATACCTCCATTGGATCAAAAATAGTCCAGAGCTACCAAAAATAGTAATAGATTGAAAACAAAATTGTTGGTTCAAAGAACCTAAAAACTCCATGTAGAGTAAAAATTGACATGAGCTAATGACCAAACAACCTCCCAAAAATCCACTTGCATGTCTACCAAGGTGGTTTCTTCACCAAGTCCAAGACTCATTAATGCAACGATGGCCAACTCTTCCACCTAAATATCCACGCCACCGCCATCTAAAATTGGTGAGCTCCATTTCAACCAATGCATGCATTTTTAATTTAAGTGATTATGCCAACTAGAAATTCCCTCCAATCTCCATGCCTCTACCCAAACTCGCATGCCAAGTTCATAAATTCAAAAATCAAATCACTCTAATGCCATAGAAACCGTCACCACCGTCTCTCAAGTTCCATGTGACCCCTTAGGCTCTCTTTTATCTTAACATTAGTTTAGGTTAGATAGACATTAGGTTAAGATTCGACCATAGCCTAGGTATATAGTATTTACCTTAGGTAATTCAAATTTCCATAGTTAAACATGCCATTTAAGATTAGTCATAACCCATAGTAGTTCAATATTAGGTAATAGGTCATAGATAGGTCTTTCCTTACCTTAGGTTATTTCCAAAACCCCACACCCATAAAGCATACAAACTTAGGTTAGGGTGCAAACATAAATAGTTTAGAAATAGGTCTGAGGTAGTTCCAATTTACCTTAAGTTAGTATCCAATTAGGATAGATCTTTACAACTTGGACTTAGGTTTTACTTAATAGTCCTGTAGTAGATCCTTACCCTCTTACACTATTTAGCATTTTTTTAAAGGTATTAACAAAAAGATCCAAGCTCCCAATTTACAGAAAAAAATGTAAAGCAAGGACTTCAAAATAAGGATCCATAAAAATTGGAAACATACAAAGACTCAATCCTTTATTACCTTCCATTTCAAATTGTCAATTTATCAAACTGAATAGGTAAGAAAAATGAAGCATACCTTGGATCAATGGAATTGTTCCAAGGTTTTGTTGTTATCAAAATCTGAGCATGCAAACAACAATTTCACTTTACAACCTTTCAGAACTCAAGGAAGAATGCATTCATTTAAAGCAACAGCAACACAGCAAAAATGAATCCTTGAACAGAAATAACTTATCCATTGTAAGCATGATTTCCAACAGTCAAAAGAATACACCTTCTTAGGACAAACCACATATCAACATTTACAGTGGCAAGAGGAAAAGTTAACAGTTTGTCAAAGATGTTACATACTTCCCTCCTAAAAATAATCATCGTCCCAATGATTAACTTAGTTAAACCATTTGCATCAAGGACAAATCAAATTATTATCCTTCCTTTCATAGGTTCAAACAAAACTGGATTTTAAAATTCCATAATCAGCATTAACATAGCTGTCCATTTTAAATATGTAATGTCTTCCCAAAACTAGCAAATTTATTGTCATATCAAGAATAAAATATTGAAACTTTATCATTCAACAGAATCAATTTTGTTCAAACAAATATGGAAAAGTAGTTTTCATATCTTCAAGATTTTACCAAGTTACACTTTCATCGTTAAATTGATCCCACTAGACCTTACATTGGCTTATTTCACGATTTATTAAGTGCAATTGTCGAGTTTCTAGCACTCGTATGGGCTTAAACATGATTATTCCTGGGTCTTGAACCTATAAGGAATTCCAATTTAACACATGTGATAAATCTGAAACGTATTTCTTAAGAAAATAAATATGGAAAACATCATGCATTCATGTTAAAGTAGGAGGTAATGCTAAATGATAACCTACATGGCTGATTACCTTAACAATTTCAAAGGGTCCCACATAACAAGGTGATAACTTGGTAGCCTTGCCAAAAGTTATAGAACTCTTTTTCAGTTTAACCCGAAGAAAGACCTTCTCACCAAGTTCAAATTTCTTATCAACCCACTTTAAGTCAGCATAACCCTTTTGCCTATCTGTAGCTTCTTTCAAGCATTCACAAATCATTTTAACTTTTTGTTCCATTTCCATAAGGATTTCAGGTCCAATTACCTCTCTATCATCAATGTTGTCCCAACTAACAGGGGTTCTGCATTTCCTTCAGTATAATGCTTCGAAAGGTGTCATCTTCAAAGAGGTGTGATATGTATTATTATACACAAACTCAACTAAGGGAAGATACTCTTCCCATTTATACTGTTGATCCATGCAATACATCCATAACATATCCTCTAAAACTTAATTAACTCTTTCAGTATGTTCATTTGTTTTCAGATGATATGCAGAACTGAAATTAAGATTAGTTCCTAGGGATGCATTAATTATTTTCCAACACCTTGATGTCATTCTTAGATCTCTATGTGATATGATCAATTCAGGTAATCCATGTAATTTGAAAATCTCATGCATGAACCTTTTTACTAAAACAGGTGAGTCATCCTTAAGATTACTAGCAATAAAATGTGCTACCTTTGTTAGTTTATCAACTACAACTAGAATAACATCATGTTTATTTCTTGACATAGGAAACCCTTGAAAAAAATCAATGCTTATCACCTATCATTTGTACTACAATATGTTGTGAGGATATAACAAACCAGCTCTAGATGCATATGTTCAGCTTTAACACACTGACATTCTAAACAGTGTGTCACAAACTCAATCACATCCTTTTTCATCCCTTTCCAGAAATATTGTTTTACATCAGCAAGCATCTTTGTAATGCCAGGGTGTTTAGAAAAAGGTGAATTGTGAAATTCAGCTAACAATTTATTTCTTAAATCATTTAGTAAAGGTATGTATACCCTGTTTTCAAACCGTAAAATTCCTTCATTTTCAAAGTGAAAACCTTTATATCTCACATCACTTAAATCTACAGCAAGTATTGCCTTTACTTGCTGAAAATAAGAATCAGATTCCATAACACTTTTTACCTCATCTTTAAACTAAGTTCTTAACGTTATAAGAGCATAAATGTGCTTCCTACAACTTAGAGCATCTGCTACTCTATTTTCCTTGCCTTTAATGTAACTTGTGTCAAAATCATATTGAGATGGAAATTCTAACCATCTTCAATGTCTTGCATTTAGATTTGGCTGAGTAAAAATATACTTCAACCCAAGATGATCAGTTTTTAGTTCAAAAGGTTTACCAAGAAGATAATGCATCCATACTTGAATTGCATGAACAATGGTAGAAAGCTCTAGATCAAGTGGAGCATAATTCAGCTCATGTAACTTGAGTTTTCTATTTTCATAGGTTATGAAATGATCCTTTTGTAACAAAATACCTCCAAGACTTTCGTTGGATGCATCTGTTACAATAGTAAAGTCTCTATTAGGGTCAGGTACAACCAAAATAGGTGTTGAAGTTAACTGATCCTTCAGAGTTTTAAATGCAGATTCACATTTTTCATTCCATACAAATTTCTTATCCTTTTTCTATAATGAATTTATTAGTGCAACAACTTTGGAGAAGTCTTTAACAAACTTCCTATAGTACCCAATAAGACCCAGGAATCTTCTAACTTCATATACATTCTTTGGTGGAGGCCACTCAGTTATTACTACAATCTTAAAGGGATCTATAGCTATTCCATTCTTTCTTATAACATGACCCAAATAGTGTACTTCCATGTCATAGAAAGAACATTTTGACAACTTACGAAACAATTGTTTCTTTCTCAAGAATTCAAAAACTATCTTCAAATGTTCATGGTGTTCTTCAATGCTTTTAGAGCATATGAGAATATTGTCCAAGAATATAAGCACAAATTTGTCCAAGTACTCTTGAAAAATATTATTCATTAAATTCATAAAAGTTGTAGGTGCATTTGTTAATACAAATGGTAAGAATGTGAATTCATAATGTCCATACCTTGTTCTAAAAGTTGTTTTATGAATGTCTTCATCTTTTATTCACAACTGATGATATCCATATTAGAGATCTATTTTGGAATATACTGATGCACCATGCATCTGATCGAATAGATCATTAATTCTAGGAAGTGGATATTTGTTCTTAATCATTGTCTTATTTAACATCCTATAATCGATACACAATCTAAGTGTTCCATCCTTCTCTTTCACAAAGAATACCAGTGCTCCCCAAGGTGGGACACTCGGTCTAATCAAACCTTTAGAAAAAATTTATTACAACTATTCCTTAAGCTCTAGCAACTAAATAGTAGTCATCCTATAAGGTGCTTTAGAAATAGGTTCGATTCCAGGTTTGATTTCAATTTTGAATTCAAATTCCCATTTAGGTGGAAGACCTAGTAATTCTTCCAGGAACACATCACTGTAGTTTCGTAATAACAGATATCTTTCCAAGAAATCACTACTTTCTTTAGTAGATTCAGAAATTTTTACTGCATATAAGGTACAACCCTTATTTTTGGCCTTTTAAAGTTGCATAGCTGACAATTTCCTAACTGTAATTTCATGTTTTACACCGTGAATGTCTATTTTTTTCTGCAGATCATCCAAACAACTAATATGTTTTTCAAAATAGTCAACATTTGCCTTATGCTCAGCTAGCCAATTAACACCTATGATTACATCATAAGACCCCAAACGAGCAACATAAAGATCAACTTCTATGGAAAAACTAGGTAAGTCAAGGACTGCTCCAAAAAGACACATACTAACTGTATGAACAACGTTATTTCCATAATGTACAACCCATGATTTATCCATTTTTCCATCTTTTATTTTTAATTTCGATGCTAATTTACTATAAATAAAACATTCAATAGCTCCAATATCAAAAAGAATAGTTACAGGTATGCCAAATTACTTACCCAGAACCTCTATGGGTGTGACTTTCTTTTAAGCCTGCTTGTCAGCTACTGCTGCGTGTATCTTATGTTGTTGATTACGGACATCCTTTTTCAAAGGAAATTGATTTGCATAATGATCCTCGCCACATTTGTAATATCCTCCTACAGGTCCCTTTGTAGGCTCAAATTTATTTCCATCTTTAAAGTTATCATTCTGACCCTCGTAGGGCTTCTGTCCATTGTTATTGTTATTGACAAAGTTATTTCATACATTAGTGGTAGGTTTATTTGCTGCAGTTTTCTTATTGTTATCTGTTACAAACTTATTTTTCATACCAAACTTCTTTTATGGTCCTTTCTTAGGTACAAAAGATGACGAAGAGTTTGGAACTTTCTCTCTGAATTCCTCCTTATGAACATAAATTGCTTTTAATTTTTGTTCCTCCCTTATGATTTTTTCAACAACTCCTTCCATAGTAGATACGGGTTGTGAACATCCACCTCCCCTCCTATAATGTGATTTAATCCCATGATAAATTTATGTATCTTGAACTTCTCGCCGGTTTGATACTGGGGTACATACTTAAGAAGTTTAGTGAACTACTCCCAGTACTTTATAAAAGTTAATTTTCATTGGGATAAGTTATGAAATTCAGTCATCTTCTGATCATAATAAATTTATGGTAGCCATCGTTTCCTAAAATAACTTTTAAATTGATCCCAAGTAATATTTGTTTCATCAATGTTTAACTCAGCCTTATGACTATCCCAACATGAGGATGCTTCATGGGAAAGTTAATATGCTCCCCATATTGCTTTTGTTTCCTCTTAGAAGTTCCTTATCACAAATTACTTCTCCATTTCATTGAGCCAATTCTCAGCCCCATATCTCCTAATGTGGTGCCATCAAAATTCAGCGTGGACTTATCCTTTTTATATCATTTGTGAGTTCAGCTATCAGCCTGGCCTTTTTATTTTCAGGTTGATCAGGTATGTTTGCATTATTTTTATCAACACATAAATTTTCCAAATTGGCATTGTCCAAAGGAGGCGGCTGATTATTAGTACCAGCATCTTCTTCCTCCTCCCCATTTCCCATTACTTGTTGTTCAAGTACAACCAAACTAACTCTTATGTCCAACAGGGAAGCAAGGATCTCATCAATATTTTGGGAAGTTTTTTCTTCTCCACCCGGTGGTGGGTTGTTTGAAGGATTTCCTCTTGTTCTAACCATTTTCTGTTAACAAGAAAAAATTTCAGTTTTATCAGATTATGGACATAATAGGTCCAAGAACTGCAACCTTTAGCTCTGATACCAAGATGTAACATTTCCATTTTAAGACTTTAGAAACAAGGGAAAAAAAATTATATACAAAAGGTTCTCTAGAACACACATTCCATGCCAATCAATCTCATAATAGGTAACTACAATACAACTGTAAATGACTCGATGAACTATCAATCTCTCATTTCATGACTCGGTTTCTCACTAATCTCTCATGTTAAATTAAGATGTTGTATACTAAGTATGCTTGTTTCTCTTACCCTATTCCAAGTATTGAGTATTCTGTTTAAGAGACCTATCTGAACATTTGTTACCAATATTCATCTCAAATCATATTTCTTAAACTAGGTGACATAGGAAAACGCAACAAGCAGCTTGCGATACTTTGGCCAAAGATTTCCAACATACTGTTCATGTTACTATTCTTAGATGGAATACTCGTCAAACAAAATACGTCCTCCACCCCACTCCTTTTTTATCTAGATTGGTCTTCACTGACTACTGTTAGTCCACTTGTTTGAGGTTTGACCATAACCCAGGTTAGCAACATAGTTTGGTATAAGGAACTGCTTGTGGTGACTAAGGGTACAAATACATACTGAATCTACCTAAATTGATTGCATGTGTCTAATTACCATAAGTCATTATGAGTTATCCCCTGTACCAAAACATATTCCTAACTTGACCTAGAGTAAAAATAAGAACAAGTCCAAGTTTATGTAGATCCAGATGATTCAGTTCCAAAGGTTGTTGCAACATGTCAACTGCAACATTGTATCCTTGTGAAGACCCAAGTCTTCACGAAGTTACTATTCTATAGTTGGCATGTGCCAACATCTGATGGACTTACCCATCTCGATGTACGTACACCAGGAAGAAGTTATTTATATAAATATATTTCTTAATTAATATTTAATTGCAGCAACCCTGTTGAACCCTAATTCCATTAGCCCTTAAGGTTGACATCCACATTTGAGTTGTTTTAAGTGATGCAAAAACTTCATGATTGCCATTTTTTATTCATCAACTTCCTATTTTAAGATTTAGTTAATTAAAACAGATCAACAACATCATTGAGATTTACTTATTATATAACTCAAGCATTCATAGCCCGTTTAAGCTCCAAAATAGTTTCAATTATAATAGACTTCATTGAGATGAAGTCTAATTGTTAGATGTTCATGTTTATCATACAATTGTTTTAAGCATAACAATGTATTGATCATGAGGAACTTCACCTTCCTCTTTCTTGTTATGAGTTAAGGATTCATTATACCCTTTTTCACTATGCAAATCATCATAATTCAGTTACACTTTCATTAACATCTTTTAATAAACCATACAAACTTATATAATTGAACATCTATGTATGCCAACTTAATAAGCTACATTTCAATTAAGGGATATTGTAATCAATTCCCTTCCATCCAAATTATTTAATGTCAACTAAAAAGGATCCATTCAGATAAGAATAAGAGCAATTAAGATAAGATTACAAATTTCCTTCACATAATGCACAAGGAGGATGACACAACAAGAAAAGGTAACTCTCAATATTTTTCATTTCATGATGGTGAAATACATATTTTACAAGACCATGCATTTCAGACATATTTCATGTCAAACATCATCTAGATGAGAGATGAATACAACTTTTCCTCTTTCAATACATTTCCATAATAAATCAAATTTCTTCATTCAGGGTCCAGTCTTTAAGTAACAATTAACATCATAAAATTTATTTCCTTCCTTTATCACTTATGAAGTCCATCTACAAAAATTGCTAGCACGGGTCAGTTCATTAAACTAGGCATGATAATCACTAAGCATTAAAACGATGTGCTCTCAACTAACTGTTTCATAAAACCAACTCTACTTTTATGAAACAGTAAAGCCAAACAGATAGATACATCATATAGAAATAATAATCATAAAAGAAAGAACAAGTGATCAACCAAATTAACCTTTAGAAAAGATATTGATAAAATCAGTACTCATCAACCATTGTTTACATAAGGAATTATATCAGATAAATAATAATTCATCCTAATTATTTATCTCCTTCCTACTAGGGGTAATTAAAGTTATTTCTTACTTCATTTAATCTAATTTACAAAAAAAGACACTAACTCTGAGATTTCCCAAAAATAGAGTTACTTTTAAAAAGCAAGAACCATCAAGTCCAACATTAACATGTTTCATCAGAAAGCATCTACAACCAAGATAATTTAACCTTCGTGAATTGTTTTAGGTTAAGCCATCAACATCATATAAACAAGAGATTCCTATTTCATATGCTACATCCATATTTACAGCCCAAGATATATTCTAAGTTCTCAAGTTAGGTGATGGGTGTCGTTATTTCCTTCATTTAATCAACTTTATGTTGATGTCATATTCAAACCAGAGGTGTGTCTAAAGATATATGCAACAAGAAGAATCTTAGCAATCTAGTAATTGATTGTAGGTATTTTGTATTTTATGGGGGATATTTTCAATGTCTTAAGGACTTCTTGGTTAAAAACCTTATTGGAATCAAACTATGAAAACATGTTGAAAGTAAACACACTTTACAGAAATAAATTACTGTTTATAGGCACACTTTTCCTTGGAAGTAAACACACTTTGTAGAAATGAATTGCTGTAAATAAACACACTTTTATTTGGAAGTAAACACACTTTGCAGAATTGAATTGCTGGAAATAAACACACTTTTGAGAATGCTTGGAGAATAATTGAAAAGAAATAAGAACTTAATCTAGAACAGTTGTAGGGATAAGTCTACAACAAATTTCAACTTAAGGAATTGAAAGCGATACAGAATTAACAGATCTAAACTATTTGCTTTTAAAAAATATATAAATACCAACAAAAATGAGGATCCTGGTTCTTAGAGGAGTGGGCCCTTGCTCCACCTTGAAATAGGATTGGACAACTTAATTTTCTAGAAGAAGTATATACATACAGACCTGCAAATAGATTATATATATGAATATAGATATAGAACGGGATATTTAGATTCATATACATAGATCTAGCACGTTTTTGTAATACAGACTTTTCTGCTTTGAATTCGCTGAGCAATAGGATGCTATGAAATCAGCTTCATCTTTTATTTCATGTGGAAGGCCACATGTTATCCTTGACAACTACCAGCGAATGAATTGTTCCTCCAACAACACACTATATGCAGGAGAAGGTCTCCTACATGCAAGCAATTTCTCACTCATCATGCAAACCATTTGTATTTTCACAAGATATTTAAATTTGGCATTTTCTTCTTTGTAAGAATTTTCTTCCCATTCTTTTCTTGCTTTCTTCTCTTGTTCTATCTTGCTTTTCAAGTCCTCATTGGATGTTTTGGCTTCACTGAATTCTCTGCAAGTATCATCCCATAGTTGTCTAAGTGGCCAATAAGTTAATTCAGTTTGTGTAGAGATTGTTGATAGAGCAGTTTGTTTTCTGGAATTTTGACATTCTTACTCTTTCTCCATTATTTGTTGTTTAACTATTTTCAATTCCTTAGTCTTGCTAGTGAGCTGAGTTGTTAATTCCTTAATAATAATTTCTCTCTGTTCCAATTTAAGTTTGAGAAAATTTAACTCATTCTTTTCTGTAATAATGAGTGCTACTCTGGATAAAAATAGATCTTGTTTAACCTGTTGTTTCTCTTCTTTCTCTGAAAGTTCCTTAGGGGTTAAGAATTCTTATTCTACCATAGGGGATTTCCGTTTCCATTTCCAAGATGCCAATTCATCTTCTCCATGTGATGGTGATTCTGATTCACCCATCTCTTGGAAAACTTATTCCTCAAATCTCTCATCTTCTTTTTCTATCGCTGTTTGGCTTAGTCCAGGAGGACTCATGGCCATGCTGTCCAAATTATCAATAGCTTCCTTTTCCATCCCTTCTTGATCTTCCATCTCCTCCAGAATTTCTCTAGACCTTTTATAAATTCTCATTCTTTTAGGAGCCACAAAATGTACAGAAATAGGTCTCCTCCTAGAGCTTCTTCTGATTTTCACCTCTTACTCTTGCCTAGGTGAACTATCACTGTCAGAGACAGATACTAACTCTCCTATAGCTACTTCAAAGGAAAGAATTTATTTAGAAGGAAAAATAGGATCTGGAGTTCTAGTCCTTCCAGATCTTCTTCTTTTTGGTATTTCCTCTCCACCTAGTTATTTCTCCCACATTTCTTCTCCATTTTTCTTTAAAAGAAAATGGTGTTGGCATACTAAATGCACTAACCCATGATGTCTGATTGTTCCCATGCCCCAGGCATACCTCTGGGCCATTGTATGGATTAATTCAAAAAGAAACACTGGAAGGTTTACTATATATTTCGGTTTTGTATCTCCATATCTAAGGTATATGAGGATCTTCATAGCTTATCTTCCTACCAACTTGAATTGACCATCACAGGTTAAATACTTGACTATCCCAAATTCCACACTGTCAAAGGGTTTGGGCAAGCTGGCCCTTCTGACCCCTTTTATGATTTTCTTCATGTTGTAAGTATATTGGGGTTCGTCCTACCCCTTTTTTAGTAGGGTTTCAACCATGTCTTTTAATGTCCCTCTGATAGGGTTTGGGACATGCACAATTGGAACTCCAGATATATTTATGATTGTATTCATAGAAAAAGGAATGAACACATTTCTAACCTTTGTCCTAGAATGTTCTAAATTTATAACGAATTCTCTTACCAATTCATCGTTATACTTGGGGAAATTCCTTAGAAATTCTAGACATCCTGCCTAATGCAAGATAGCTGCCACTTCTTCATCTGCAATGAGCTGGGTATCATCCTCTGGTTCTAACTTCTTTTTAATCCCCATGATATAGAGGTGATTCAAATTTGTTCTACTTTAATCCTGTGTGGGTTGGCTAAAGAACTCTATGCTTAGCTGTAGAACTAACGAATTTAGCTGCAAAATTACTGTACTTAGCTGTGGAACTTATGTGTTGTAGCTGCGGAATGCAAACCTAATTCGTTGCTTCTTCCTTGAAATTTCTCTCCAACTAGTTTTCACTTCGTTGATTCCACACTGATGATAACTCATTATAACTATGCCGCCAATTTATTCCATCAATATATTTCTCATGATTACTCACTTTTAATCATGATGTACAATAGATGACTCATCATATCAACTTTTGGATCAAATATAATAACACATGTGAACTTTTAATCTAACCTTTAATAAGTTAAAGACATAATTACCATCTTTGATGATGTAATCCCTCCTTCATGATGACTCATCATTCCTAAAAAGTAAAACAAAAGGAAAACGGTTATAAAAATAATCGGAATTCCAAAGAACTTTTTTATTTTGAATTAGCCATTTATTTGAGAAGATCAACCCGCCATTGCTAGTTTTCACTTGATCTCTGAGAGAAAGTTTTTATTTTCTTTTTTTTTCTTTTTTACTTTTTTTTTGGGAAGAGAACGTCATTTACTGGTTTTCATTCTCTTCCCTTTATTTTGGATCTATCCATCTAGTTATTTGATCATTTTGGAAGAACTAGGTTCTTCCATATGATCAAATTCTTTATCTGCTTCAATCTACCTCAAGAATTTATCCTTAGTAGGAGGCTTACTTTAAAGCTTTAGCCTATGACCATTGACCAAAAGTGTTCTTCTATTTCCATCAATGGGAAGTAAATTAATAGAACCATTATCAAATATTTTCTCAATTTGATAGGGTCCCAACCATCTAGTTCTCAATTTTCCTTTTAATTTTTGGTAGTCAGAATCAAACAGCAATGCCCAGTCTCCTACTTTGAATTCCCTTTTCTTAATATGTGTATCATGTCATTTCTTCATTAGATCTTGGATTATTTCTATCTGCTGAAGTGCTTCCCTTCTCAATTCATCCAACTTATTGAGTTGAAGGATTCTCTCCTTATGAGATGCATCAAACTCAATATCCACCATAACTATTTTCCTCAATGTCTATAGTTCAAACTCAATAGGCAACAAAGGATTTTTCCCATAGAATAACTCATATGGTGAAAACATTGTTTTAGTTTTCCAAGTTGTATTGTAAGCCCAAACAGCTTCAGGTAGTCTCTTTACCTAATCTCCACTTCCTGCTTCAACTATTTTGGTAAGGATGTTCTCCAATTCTTTGTTCGTTACTTCAGCTTGTCTATTTGATTGTGGGTGATAGGGAGATGACTTCCTATGATTAATCAAATAATACATTGTGAAATCCTAGATCATATTAAAAATAAATTGTGGTCCCTGGTCTGAAACTATGCTCCTTGGTGCTCCAAAATTTACCATAATTATGTGCCAAAGGAAATTAGCAACTACTTCTTCAGTGGCATTTGTTAAATCCTGCACTTCTACCCACTTTGTCACATAATCAGTACACACAATAATATTTTCCTTCTCTTGTGCAGAAGGATGAAAGGGACCAACAAAATCCAACCCCCATATCTCAAATGGTTCAATCACTACTTGAGGTTGCAGAGGCAATTCATTGGTAAAGGATGGTTATCCCATCCTTTGACAAGGATCACACCGTCTGATATATTTCTTCACATATTTGTACAGAGATGGCCAATAATAACCAATGCCAAGTATCTTGTGAGTTGTTCTTTTCACTGAATAGTGTCCTCCACTTGGTTCATCATGACATGCCCGGAGGATGTAAAATATTTCATCTTCTCTTACACACCTGCGTAAAACCAAATTAGGACCACACTCAAATAGCATTCCATTCAACCATTTGAATTGTGCATTGGTTTTGATTAACGTCTTTATTTATTTCTTGGTGAAAGGAGGAAACTTCCCTATTGCAAGATAATTTTCCATATAAGAAAACCATGGTGTATCAGCTGAAATAAAAAACAATTGTTCATCTGGAAAGTTGTCCTTGACTAGATCTTACTCCCCTGTAGTGGTTAGTCTTGACAAGAAATCAACAACCACATTATATTTACCTGGATTTTCCACATGGTAATATCAAATTCTTGTAAAAGCAATAACCATCTAATTATTCTACCTCCAACAACTGGTTTGTTCAGTAAATATTTAATTACCGAGTGATTTGTATGTACAAATATTTTGTACCCTGTAATGTAATGTCTAAACTTATTAATTGCATAGATCACAACAAGAAATTATTTTTCAATGGTGGTGTAATTTCTTTCAGTTGGAGTAAGATTTTTGTTAAGGTAATAGATAACATACATTTTCCCTTCTTTATCTTTTTGTCCTAAAACTACACCATTGAAATTATTTGAGGCATCTGTTTGAATATGAAAAGGTTTCTCCCAATTAGGTCCTCTCAATATTGGGGCAGTGACTAATTTTCTTTGATTTATTCAAAAGCATGTTGACACCTTTCATCCCAAAGAAATTCACAGTCCTTGGTAAGAAAATTGAACATGGAGGTAGAAATTTTACTAAAATCCTTGATAAAGCGTATATAGTACCCAGCATGTCCTAAAAATGACTTGATATCTGTGGGGTTTGAGGAACAGGTAATTCTGAAATAATTCTTTTTTTTTTATCAACCTGAATTCCTCTTTTTGAAATATGGTGTCCTGATACAATCCCTTTGTCAGTCATCATTAAACATGTTTCATAGCTAAGAGATAGATTGTGTTTCTCACATCTCATTAATACTCTGTCTAAATTTCTGAAAGCATCATCAAATGTATCTCCATTCACAGTAAATTCATCCATGTATACCTTTACACAGTCATTTGTTAGGTCTATCAAAATTGATAATACAACTCTTTGGAAGGTTGTTGGAGCATTACATAGTCCAAATAGTAATACCATGTAGGAAAAGGTACCCCATGGACATGTAAATGTAGTTTTATCCTGATCTTCAGCAGCAACTCTGATTTAATTATATCCACTAAAGCCATCCAAGAAGGAAAAGTATTGTTTACCTGAAAGGTTCTCTAATACTTGATCTATGAATGGTAAGGGAAAATAATCTCTCAATGTGGCTTTGTTCAATTCCCTATAGTTAACACAAATTATCCATTTCCATTATTTTTAGGGACAATTACAAGAGGAGACACCCACTAGCTATCTGAGATAGGGTAGATAAAACCTACTTGTAATAGGTTTTTAATTTCTTGTTTGACTATATCCCTTAAGGATGGATTAATCCTTCTCTGAGGTTTCCTAACTGGTATAATGTTTTTAGTATAGATGTGATGAGTGCAGATACTTGGGTGGATTCCTTTTATATCTTTGTAATCCTAGGAAAAAGCTTTAGTATGATCTTTCAGAACATCAAACAGTTTATCTTCTTCATCATTCTTCAACTAACTATTAATATTCAAAATTTTACCTGGTTGAATCTCAACATGTATGGGTCCATTGTATGATGAACTGATTTGTTGAAAGGGTTCCATTAAATTATTTAGTGGACATGCATGTGGGAAAAACATATGATATGTAGCAACATCTCCAAAAGTTCCTTGAGACAAAATGTTGGACAAAGGATAGTAAGAAGAATTATGATACTTATCTTGTTGTAGGTCAAACTCTTCATCACTGTTGCTTTCCAAAAATTCCTCATCATCTCCTGATATATGTGAAGCTGAAGCTACAGATTCTTCCTCTCCCCAAGAGAAATCTTGTTCCTCCAGAGTGAAATTATCTTCATTTGTAGTGAATTACTGTTGGTGTGGTCCTGGAACTAATTGTGATGGTTCTGGAACTAACTATGATGGTTCTGGAATAGATTCTACAGATTCTAGAACTAATTTCGTAGGTTCCAGAACTATTCCTGGCTGCTCCAAGGATGATTGGTGTACATTTAATGGTGGGGTTAGTCATATCTTCTATCTCTCGTACGTGATCCTGCAATGTGATCATGGCCAATGAAGAAAAATTTTTCTCATTAATATCAGGATTATCAACCCATAATTGCTCTTGATTATGACTAAAAGGTCATGCAAAGGAATATAATGAAATTTTCTTAGAATTCTTACCATTTGAAATAGTCATATCACCTAACCTACAATCAATTAAGGTAGCGACTGTAGCTAACCACGGTCTGCGCAAAAAAAAGGGATAACCCAATGTTTTACCTTTTCTCTGCAATATAAGGAAGTTAACTGGATATTCCCATGACTCCACCATAACCACCACTTCTTTAATAACTCCTTTTGGTTTTGTTACAGACTGATCTACCATCTGCAATATGGTGTTAGTAGGTTGTATACATGTTAATGGCAATTTTTTAAGAGTGTCCACTATGATTACATTCATAGCTGCTCCCAAATCAACCAAAACATTATGTATATTTTTATTCCCCATAGAGACAGAAATAACAGGGCTTCCATGATCTCCATATTTGGGAAGTAGGAGATTTCCTACTAATAAAATAGCAAGTTTCCCATCTACCTTAATAGTCATAGGGTACTGCTTCTTTCTTCCAAGCCTTTTCAAAACATAGCATTTTGATTAATTTGTTTAATTCTAGAATGTCCTTAATTGCTTGTAATAGTGATTTTTCAATATTCAATCTCCTTAGTTACTACACCAATTCAGATTCCTTGATTTCTATAGCTTCTTTAAATCTCTCTGGAAATGGAGTTTCAGTAGAGTTTCTTTCTAGTTCCTTATCTCTTTCTTTTTCATCTTTCTTGGGGGAAATCAAACTAGGGGTTTCAGTTTCTTCTGTGATTTCAATGATGATAATAGGTGGACTGCTAACTATTTTACCAGATCTAGTTTGTATATCCTTACAATCCATGGCAATTAGATCAACTAATTTTTCTAGTTTTGTTCCGCAGATAAGAGTTGTTTGTGTGTTTCTTGGATTTGCTACTGGCTATACTGGCATTTGCATCTGAACCATCTTTTTTAGTTTATGATTTTTTTGCTAGGGAACCAATTATGGCTTGTTGATTCTGATTAGGATATGTTTTCCCTTGAGCATAGTTATTAGGACTTCATTTAGGTTGTGACCAAGAATACTGGTTCTTTTGACCAGTCCATGGTTGTTGATGTCCTTGGGTATACCAAGCATGAATTTCCCAATCCTGGGGATTCCAAGTTGGTTGAGGGGCCCAGGGTGGTTGTCCCCAACTTTGTGGTACAGTTTGAGTAGCCCATGGCATCATCCAAGTATTAGGAGATGACCTTGGCATGAACTGTCCTTGGGTAGGATGTCTCTGGAAAAAATTCAATTCTTCTGTTATGGATGATGTACTAATTTGTTTGAGCTGATTCTTTAGGAGTGGAAGAAGAGAACAAGAATGAATATCATGTTCTTTAGATTCACAGATAAGACATATTGTTGTTTTATCAAAAGGAAATTACATTATTGCATGCTTCTTCCTACATCTAGGACAATACATGGCTAATGGTTCAGTTATGGCATTTACTTTAGCTTGTAATCCATCCATAGTAGAGGTTGATTGAACTAAAATGTATGTTTTAAAGTTTGCTAATTCATCCATTAGTTTTTTCATATCTAGATTCAAACTTTTCACTGATTTTCCTTTCCTAGGTCCACCCCTTGTTCTAGAATAGATTCTACAAATGTCTTTAATTTCATTCATCCTTAATTGATCAATGTTTCCACCTCCTATCAAGTTAAGAGCTTGCCTATATTCATCTTCCAAACCTTTAAGAAAAATTATTTTACTTAACTCTTCTTGAAGTACAAATCCATGTCTTTTACTTATAAAGATGAATCTTTCAAAATAATTATCTATATTCTCATCCTCCTCGTGCTTGATTTTGAAAAACTCTTCCTTCCTATTTCTCCCTCTAGAGTAATCTTGATATTTGTCCAGGAAGGAAGTTTGCATTTGCTCCCAAGTAGTAATAGAGTTGGATTCTAATCAAATGAACCACCACATTACTGCATCCTTTAGAGTGGATGGAAATAACTTGAGTTTTTGATTATTTGTTTTGTAGTCATAGGTCTGACATAATACCTTAAACTCAAGTAGAAATTGGTCTGGGTCTTCAGATGAAATCCCTATAAATGTGGGTAAATGTGCAGGTAAAATATTTTTCATTGGTGTATCATCATAATCTAATTGAATTGGATAAGTAAAGGTCCTATCAGGTTCCCTTTTAGCTTCTTATGTCATTTATAAAGTATGTTCTAAACTTCTTTCCCAATCAATGTGGTATGTGATGTGCTTTAGGGATGGTGAAAAATCAAGAGTACGAGGTTGAATACTCAATTGAGAATCAAAACTTACCCTAAATGGATATTAGCTATATGCAACAAGAAGAATCTATATGCAACAAGAAGAATCTTAGCGATCTCGTAATTGATTGTAGGTATTTTGTATTTTATGGGGAATATTTTCAATGTCTTAAGGAATTCTTGGTTAAAAACCTTATTGGAATCAAACTATGAAAACATGTTGGAAGTAAACACACTTTACATAAATAAATTGTTGGAAATAGACACACTTTGCATAAATAAATTGCTGGAAATAAACAGACTTTGCTTTGGAAGTAACCACACTTTACAGAAATGAATTCTTGGAAATAAACACACTTTTGAGAATGCTTGGAAAATGATTGCAAAGAAATAATAACTTAATCTAGAACACCTGCAAGGATAAGTCTACAACATATTTCAACTTAAGGAATTGAAAGCAATACAGAATTAATAGATCTAAACTATTTTCTTTTAAAAAAATATAAATACCAAGAAAAATGAGGATCCTGGTTCTTAGAGGAGTGGACCCTTGCTCCGCCTTAAAATAGGATTGGACAACTTAATTTTCTCTCAAAACAGAAATGGATATTTTATTGATAAAACATTCTATATTACAAAAATGTGTTAGATGTGTGTATATCATATCCCATTCTATATCTATATTCCTATATATATAATCTATCTATAGGTATGTATGTATAAACTTCTTCTAGGGGTGCATTTATGGACGTAACTATTCCATTGATACGATGGAACTGAATCGTGCCCAGAATAGATGTTGAATTGGAACATGGATGGACATACAACTGTGTGATAATTATCCTAGATCTGAAAGTATGGAGAGTCATAAGTCTTCTAATCTACTCCTGGTTGATAGAATCATTGATTTGACAAATCACCAGCCGTTTGGAATAGATTCTTATCAGTTCTGAAACTTTAGAAGAGTTCTGGAACTAAAGGAAATCATTCCAGGTTTAATCAAGAGAGTTCTAGAACTATCTGCAGGAGTTCCATAGCTAATTTTGATAATTCTAGAACTAAGTACTAGAGTTTTGGAACTAAGTCTGGAAGTTTCGGAACTAAGTAACAAAACTTGTGACTATTTAATGCAATTTTAGAACTAATTTTGTCAGTTATGGAACTAAGCTGTATTGATTCTAATGCTTTTAAAAACATGTTGACCGCTTCATACTTTATTCTTCCGCCTAATTGTGACCTACTTTATTACAAAACTGAGTTTCTAGAACACTTTGTTAGGAATTACAAAGCTTTTAAAAATTAGAAGCATAATAAAAAAAATATGGAAAATTACATCCTAACCCATATCAGATCAAACAAAAGTCACAAAATGTAGTCAAACTTAATCAAAAGGAGAGTAAGATGAGATCATTTATCATACATTTAACGGGCATATTCTGGCCTCATCATTAGGCTGCATCATGTTAGAAATAGGAAATTATCTATTCAATTACTTCCATTACACATTAATCACACATTACCAAGTATTAATCCCAATCAATACAATTCAAGGTGAATAAGTCAGAATTATCTCAACTACTTATTTGCAATCCTTTTAACTAATAAACATTGATCTGATCAATTCCTAAAATAAGAGAACAGAGAAGAGGGAAGATTTGTGTTACTTTTCACATCATATAGAAGAGAGTACATCATTTAATCTCCTACAGATTTCAAATAAACAGAAATGAAAACCTCAACTCATAGGAGAAAAGGAGAAGGGAGTTGTCAACAAGAATAGAAGAAGATCCCATAATAAATTCCCAAGCAAAGAAGTACGTAGCATGATAAGAAACTGAAACATATCTAATCAAATATCTTAGAACTAATGATAATCCTAGAAACATAGGAATCCATGATACTGGATCGAATTATGCAACTACAATAATCAATTCAAATTCCAGAGGTGAAGTTCTTTTGTCATAAAAACAAGGACAATAATAGTAGTGTATTAGCTATATCTAGAGACAGATGTTTTGAAAGAATTCAATTAATCATCAATACAAGAAGTGTATCCACCACTGGACATTCCAAATCATCTAGTCGCAAATATCTCTGTCCATAAAGCAAGAATTTAGCCATCACTTTCGACAAATGAATACAATATACAACAAGTTAACACATACTCCCAACTTTTTAGGGATAAAAGAAGTAGAAATCAGGTAATGAAAGAAGGAACCTAACCTGATTCTATCATAAGAAGAGACAATGAAAACAAAGTGACTCCACTATAGGTGCATGAGTCATCCTCAAGTGAGGAACAGAAAAATCGAGCTCATTTAAGTCTATTCCTCAAGATCGACTCAACTGAACTTAATCAATATTTCACCAAGACATTCACACTCATCAAAATTACTAACATAACAATATGGACGTGAGGAACTAAGAAAATCCCTCATTATCATACACAGATCATAATGAATGTAAGGAACTATAAAACCCTTCAAGCTAAATTGATTAATTCCTTAAACACAAAATGTCATCATGGAAAAGATGCATGAACATTCGTTAAGTCTTTCCCAAGAATCATGACAGTATAGTTTTTAACAACTTACTCTTGACAAGTTAAATCAATAGGTCACTCAGATCAAGGACAGGTAATTCATTATAGACCCATCTTCTATCATACAAGTAAAGAAAGACAGTGAGGTAGACACCTTGCAAGCTCGAGCAAGAGCTAACGTGAATAAATCCAACTTCCAACCCAAACAAAACTAATATTCGTAATATCTTCCAGAAAAATATAACTTCTATTACTCAACTTTAGCTTAGTCTTCAAGAGGTTTAAAAACCCAAAAACAGTTTAGAAAATAAGGACTTATTTATTGCTACATTCAAGCAAGATGACTCAACAAAATTTTGTATCCACATAACTATTTCCACACAGTTTCCACTAAAGGAACTAGATTCAGAAAAACTAAGTTTTAACTGAAAAGAATAGAAAAATCATTTCATTCTCTGTTGTTTCTATCAAGTTAAATCTAGAAAAACAATGAATCCAAACAACCATTTCAACATAGATCAATAGAGGTACAAGATTCAAAACAACCGAAGATGCAATAGAGATGAATACCTTTCTTACATCCTACAAACATAAAAAGACAAACCCAGATCGAAATTTTAAATAAGCAATATATTTTCCAAAATCCATTTTGAGAAGACAATAGGATTCACACATATTTGACATTATTCCAATCCTAACAAAATTAAAGTATGATTCACCATCATATTTAACAGGGAATAAACCCTCATTCCATATTATCTATCATATCTTTCTCATAAAAAAAAACAAGAAAAAATCAAGCAAGAATCCAAATAACCTTCAAAAATATAAAAACCCATTTTTTTCCAAGAGAATATTTGTTTTAATGAAGACATTTAGTAAAAATCATAATAACTTAATGGGTAGAACCTATCATGCCTGATAGAGCTTCTATCGATTCGCAGAAGATTTCAAGCTGAGCCTCCACAGTTCCTAGTTTTCCAAATGAAGTCAAAAGCCCAAAACTTCTTCTTCTTATTCCTCTTATACCTCTATTCGATCAAAAATAGTCCAAAGGTTCCAAACATAGTAATATATTGAAAACAGAACTGTTGGTTCGAAGAATCTGAAACTCCATGCAGAGTAAAAATCGACATGAGCTAATGACCAAACAAACTCCCAAAAATTGACTTGCATGTCTACCAAGGCAATTTCTTCACCAATTCCAAGACTCATTAATTCAAGGATGGCCAACTCTACTACCTAAATCTCCATGCCACCGCCATCAAAAAATTTTGAGCTCCATTTCAACCAAGGCATGCATTTTTAATTTAAGTGATGATGCCAACTAGACATTCCCTCCTTTCTCCATGCCTCCACCAAAACTGGCATGCCAAGTTCATAAATTCAAAAATAAAATAACTTTGATTCCATAGAAGCCATTTCCAGCACCTCTCAATTGTCATGTGACCCCTTAGTTTCCCTTTTATCTTAACATTAGTTTAGGTTATATAGACATTAGCTTAGGATTCAACCATAGCCTAGGTATATAGTATTTACCTTAGCTAATTCAAACGTCCATAGTTAAAAATGCCATTTAAGATTAGGTCATAACCCATAGTAGTTTAGCAGTAGGTAATAGGTCATACATAGGTCTTTCATTACCTTAGGTTATTTCCAAAACCCCACACCCATAAAGCATACATACTTAGGTTAGGGTACAAACATAAATAGTTTAGAAATAGGTCTGTGGTAGTTCCAATTTACCTTTAGTATCCAATTACGATAGATCTTTACAACTTGGACTTAGGTTTTACTTAATATTCTTGTAGTAGATCCTTACCCTCTTACACTATTCAACATTTTTTAAAGTATTAATGAAAAGATCCAAGCTCCCAATTTACAGGAAAAAAATGCAAAGCAAGGACTTCAAAAGAAGGATCCATAAAAATTGGAAACATACAAGGACTCAGTCCTTTATTACCTTCCATTTCAAATTGTCAGTTTATCAAACTGAATAGGTAAGAAAACTGAACTATACCTTAGATCAATGGAATTGATCCAAGGCTTTGCTATTATTAGAAGATGAGGATGCAAACAACAATACCAGTTTATAACCTTTCAGAACTCAAGGAAGAATGGCTTCATTTCAAGCAACAAAAAGACAACAAAAATGAATCCTTGAACACAAATAAATTATCCATTGCAAGCAATATTTCCAATAGTCAAAAGAATACACCTTCTTAGGACAAACCATATATCAACGTTTGCAGTGACAAGAGGAAAAGTTAATAGTTTATCGAAGATGTTACAAGTGTCTTATTTATATCTTACAAATGAAAGGAGGGAGAGGGGAGGGAGTATTTTTGTGTCCCTTTCATCCCTTTTTGCGAAAGGGATGAAGGGGACATCGATTTCCACTTCACCCCTCATCGCGACACTTGGTGAAATTTCAACGGTGAGAGATAAGGCTCCAACTAGATCTCATGGGCTTAACTGGCAATACATGAGGTCGTATTAGGGTCCAAGAGGCTAAAAAAAGGCTGGGAACAATTTTATGTCCCTCATGTCGCTGAGTTTGAGGGACTTAAGGGACACAAAAATGTGTCAGGATCCTAGTGCTAACACGTGTCCTATTGAAAATTTGACTAAGTATGAGGTCTTAGGAGTGAACTTGAAACATCAATAACTTGAGCTCCCGATGCAAGGTTTTTTTGTAATTTTATATGAATTGGACTGTAATTGGACTTCTGAATCCAATGGTTGGGATGACATCTCTGTATTCTTCCATATATGACCCTTAAAAGTGGAATTTTTTTTTGGTTCCATAGTTGAGCCTTGAAAAACCTGATTGCATACTTATTGCTCCTAAGTGTTGTGAAAAATATAATTTCACCATATTTTAGGTATTTTAATTCGCTTTCCAATGAATTTTTTTATCTCTGAACTCCATCCATAACTCTTGGAATCACTTCCCGAAGTTTAGTTGTTTTTTTGGTCCTTTGTACTGCCTAGGCTTGAGAAAACACTGATTGCAGAAATATTTTGCCCAAGTGTTGTGAAAAAAAATCACCATATTTTAGGTTTTATAATTAACTTTCCAACAATTTATTTTTTTCTTATAACTCCATCTGGAGCTCCCGGAATCACCTTCTGAAGCTTAACAACTTTTTTGGGCTGTGCACTGCCTAGGCTTGTGAACCCTATTTTTGATCAAACTACACCAAACTCTCCAAATATTCCATGAATATTCCAAAATCACTTCCATGATTTTTCTATACATTCAATTCACCTCTGCATTTTTTTATCTAATGTTCCACTCTAGGGGGTTGCGCACTTTCTAGGAAGACCAGTGATAGTCGTTCCCATTACTGCCTAGAATTTGCATTTTCCAATAACACCTAAAATCACCTAAGGGGGGTTGAATTAACTTTCATAAATCACCTAGGTGACTGATTTAACATCATATATGAGGTAACTAGACTGATTGAGTAGACTTGGAGTGCATGGGAAGGATAGGACTTGAAAATTTTCGCACAGGGGTATCATTGACATGCTGAAAATTTGTCAATTTCCCTGTTGCACATTTGCATGAGAACACAATAAATGTTAACACAAGATTATCAATAGGTAGTTACATGTGGGATCTAGGCCATAGATATTAAGTAATAAGATGTACCTTCCTAATAAATTAAAGGGATTCAACATGTATAGATTGATGTGGGAAAGTAGGGTTCTCCTTTTCAATAGTTTCATAGAAAAGTTCCCCAGCTATATATTATTTTTTCAATGTAAACTGATCGGCACAAGAAGTTTTCTTTTGATGGGAAATTTGATTAATGTTGTGATGGGATGATATGATGGGAGTGTTTTCCATATTAGCAAGTTCCTTGAGGCTGTCTATTTTACCAGCTAGATGTTATATGTATTTCCTTTTGTGGCTTGAGATGTATACAACTCTTTTTGAAGCCTTTTTTGATATACGGAGAGAGGGAACTCCTTGATGATGTATTGAGACTTTGATTATTATTATATATATGTACGATGATGTATTTTTTCCTATGATTCATGTGTTTTTTATGATGTATGTTTTTAGATGCTTTTAATGTTTTTAATATATGTTTATGGGATTTGAATATGGAAAGTTTATTTGAATGTTTATTTGATTTAGATGGTGATGGATCAAGACTATTGTGACTTAGATGTGATATGAATTTTATCAATATGTAATCTAAATTTTACAAAAATTAAAAATGGAATGCTTACTTTGAATTGGATTTGATGCATACATGATGGGTATAAAAATGTGAAAGCACTTGCACTTTTGTCCTTAACAATAAATGCTATCACAAGATTATCAATAGGTATTTACATGTGGGATATCAGTTGTAGAGATGAAGTAATAAGATGTACCTTCCTAGGATACGAAAGGGATTTAACATGTTTAGGTTTATGTGGGAAAGTAGGGTACTCCTTAGTTTCATAGAGAATTTACCCATGTATATATTATTTTTACGATGAAAATTGAATGATGTAGGAAGTTTTATTATGGAAAATCTTATCAATACAGAAATCTTTCCTATAATGCTTTGATATTTGATTTTCTGAAATTCATTCGATATGGGAATCCCTTTATACATGAGTATCCATCCTTTGAGGGAGTGGTCTACAATTTTGACTCTTTGAATTTTCCTTTTTACAGAGATAGCCATCCTTTGAAAACTTAGTCTATAATTTTGACATGTAGCTATCCTTTGAGGGATCAGTCTACTATTTTATAAGAAGCATCTATAAAAAATTTAGAATTTTATTTTGAGCAAAGCGAAAAACCCTAATAGACTATTTTGAGGAGGGGAAGAGAGATGTGTACATGATCTACACATATGTGCCCCATTACATGTATTTATTTGGTATACATGGTAAGTGAATGTAATTATTATGAGGTTACTATGGATGGGGGATGTATCCAAGTGAAATATATAATGAACATAATTGTCGTGCTCATCTTTAAGGGTTTTGAGGATAGTGACAAAAAAACCTAATACTTTTAAATCACTACAATAAGAAGATGAATGGTTAATGGTGGACTAAAATCATTAGATGTAATGAATGTTATGAACATCAATAGCTTATAGTATAAAGGTGGCAAGTGCAAGGCATTTAGAGGTTACTTTTTAGGTGTAGAATCATGGGAGGCTAGGTGATACTCTCCCAACCCATACATGTGAGTAATGACATATGGAGCGATCCAATTAGGGGAAAACTTTCCATGTTTACTTCATTCTAAAGTAGTGACATTTTTATTTTAATTGAGAATGAGATCACCATTTTTGAATTCATGTTATTTAACATGTTTATTGTATGCGCATTTGATGCATTCTTGATAGAATTGATTGTGTTCAAGAGATGTTAAATGTTTTTCATCTGATAAATCTGATTTTTCCATATGGTCTTGTCGATATTATCCATTAGGGATAAATTCTTTGAGTGATACATAAAGTGTATAATTTTTAATTCAAGGGGTATAACTACCTTGGATCCATAGACAAGTGAGAAAGGTGTCGCATCTATACGAGTAGATATTCTAGTTTGATAGGACCAGAGAGAAAATGAGATTTGGATATGTCAATTCCTGCCTGTATTGTCTACTATTTTCATGAGGATTTTATTAAGTGTTTTGTTAGAGGCTTTGATTTGACCATTTTCTTACAGATATTATGGTGAGGAATAGATAAGATTGGTGTTGAAGGTGTAAAAAATTTTCATAACATCCTTATTTTTGAAGGATTTTCCGTTAGCTATGATAAGTTTGTGAGGAACACCAAAATGACATATGATGTATTGATAAATGAAATTTATGATTTTATTTTCTCTAGTTGAAGTTAAGGGAATGGATTCGACCCATTTTTAAAAATAGTCAGTTGCTGTGATGATGGAATGATGTTGTTGAGACGAGTGAGGATTGATAGTGCCAATGAGGTCTAACCCCCATTGTGAGGAAATCCATAAGTCATGAGATGGTTGTAAATTTTGGCTGGGAACATGGATGAGGTATACATGTTGATGAAATTTGACACACTTCTTGACATATACACAATAATATTAATTTTTGGTAGGCCAGTAATAGCCCAGATGTAAGGCATGTTTAGCAATGGCACTACCATTGAAATTTCCACTGCATATACCCTCTTAGACCTATTATATTTCTTTGATAGATTCATGTTACTTAAGACACATTAATAGAAGGACATTGAAACCATGTTTATACAAGATACCACCTATAATGGCATAACATAGGGCACGTTGAAAAAATGATCGTTTAGCATTTTGGGATATGTCGGGGGAATTTTAGATTCCAAAAGATAGTCAAATATTTGAGAATACCATAGATACGTTGGATGATATTTGATAGTGTTGATAGAAGGAAGCTTATTTTCATGTGAGATTTGATCTAATCCATGAACGAATACAAATATTTTAGAGTTATCATTTGATAAGGGGATGAGAGATCCTAAGGAACACATGGTGTCTAAAAATTAATTAAAGTATCATGGAACTACTTGAATCATGTAATAATTGAAGGTTTTGACAGAAAATTCAACATTGAATTTTTTTTTTGCAGGATTTCATTTTTACATTGATAATCACCTTTAATTTTATTAACAACGAGTTGTGAGTCTCCATATATTTCTAATATTTGAAAACCTAGTATGATAGTGGTTTGAATACAAATTATTAAAACTTCATATTCGGCCATGTTATTAGTACATTCAAAGTTAAGTTTGAATGATATAGTAAGATGAGTCCCCTATAGAGGTGCGATGATGATACTAGCCCCTCCCCCTTGTTGGCATTTAGATCCATATAAGAAGAGGTTCATTCTTATAGGAGTGAATTCATGTCAGTCGATAATGTTGATAGATTCGTCGAGAAACTATTCATGAGGCAGTTGATTATCATGAATTGATGCTTCAGTAAGTTGGTCTGTAATGGCATGGCCTTTAATGAACTTTTTAGACATAAATTCAAGGTCAAACTCAGTCATAAGCATAAGCCACCGAGTGATATGATCTCTGTGATACGTATTAGAGTGCATGGTTTTGAGTGGGTTGATGCTAGTGATAATGTAAGTTTTATGATTGAGGAGATAATGGCATAGCTTAGAGGTTGTTAAGTATAAAGTGTAACACAGTTTTTAAGCTTTGGTATAATGGATCTCATATTCATAAAGTGTGTGACTTATGTAATAGACGGATTGTTCATTACCTTGGTTATCACAATGAGTGATCATGGCCCCTAAGGAATGATTTGTAATGGATATGAAAATATATAATGGATCACCCTCACGAGGAGGTACGAGTATAGGTGGTGATGGGAGCTAATGTTTGAGCTCGTTGAAGGATTTTTGACAATTAATATCCCATTTGAAATCAATGTCTTTGTAGAGAAGGTGATGAAATATATGAAAATGATCTGATAATTGTGATATGAAACATCAGATAGACTGTAGTTTACCTTGAAGGCTACACAATTACTTGACATTTGATGAAGGAGGGTTTTTAATAAATTCTTTGATTTTGGATAGATCTATTTCAATACCTTCAATGGAAATGATGAACCCTAAAAAATTTCCAGTGAGAACATTGAAAACACACTTAACAACATTGAGATGAAGGAAATATTGGATAAGTCAGGTGAATATTGAATCAAGTACAATGATATGATTTATGCCTAGTTTAGAATCCTTAAGAGGTCATCGACGTAATCTTCTACGGTTTTATGGATAAGATCATGAAAGATATATGTCATGGTATATTCATAAGTGGCCCCTACATTCTTAAGTCCAAAGGTCATGACGTGATAACAGAATGTCCCCTAAGTGGTAATGAAATATGTTTTGTGTTTATTGTAAGTAGTGATGAGGATTTAATTGTAACTATAAAATCCATCCATAAAGGAAAGCATTTTGTGTCCTATTGTTAAGTTGACTAGTTGATCGATATTTGGAAGAGGGAAATCGTCTTTAGGACAGGAAATATTGAGATCCCAAAAATCAATGTAAATGCATAAATTTCTTGAGGCTTTGGTTATGGGTACGATGTCTGAAACCCATTTTGGATAATCAACAGGTATAATGAAGTTATATTAAAAAAGTGTTGTAAGTATTCTTTAATGAGAAGAAATATGTGAGGGTGCATCTTACAGATATTTTGTTTAACTAGTTTAGCATTGGGATAAGTGAGGATAATGTGTATGATAATGTTTGGATCGATACCTGGCGTATCACTATACAATCAATAAAATGCTTGACTATACTTAGATAAAAAGGTGGTGAAATCATTTAATTCCTATGGATTCAGTGATTTTCTGACTTTAACTATGTGAGGTTTTTGAGGGATTCCTAAGTTAACGTTGACGGTGGATTTCTTTAGAAGGGTTGATGTGTCGGTGGTAATACTTTCTTGAAGAAATGTCCCTTTGTTCCCATGTGGGTGAGGATATCTTAATCATCTTGACATTGAATAATATTGATGGTGGTGAGTCTTATTCAATCATTTCTTTCTAGATGAGAGAAAGTGTTTTAGTGACATGATTAGATTGATAATTTAATGGTTCTAAGGAGATAGTATTGAATAAAAAAAGTTAGTTGGGATGGATATTGTTTTATTAGTGTCCATGGTATAATCATTTTCTATGGAAGGTGGTGGTTCTAATTTCGTGATACGTAGAGATTCGGTATGTGTAGATGATTCAGTAGTGGGCCTTTCATATCCTAGACTATACTTCTTGTGTGGTTTTAAGGAAAGTTGGATAATTGAATCATGTATTCCCTATTCATAACATCCAAAACCAAATCCTTTCCAGGTGCAACAATGGAGGTACATTTGTGCAAATATTTGATTATATAAATATTTAAAATAAGATAAGAAGGGTGTGGTATGTTGTTGGTAAATGGATTATGAGGAAGGGCGATTTACCCCTTCATAGACGAGGTTCATTTTCAAATACACATGGTTGTAGGAGATGAAATTTCTAATGTTAGGTTTATACATATGTTTTTTGTCTTTTCTACCATAAATTTGAGGTGTAGGTAGTGAATTAAGCATAAGGAGATGATACTCCCCCAGTGAGAGATGTTCCATAACATCACCAAGAGAATAATCATCTGGTAGTTTGGATTATTGGATGGATGTATTGGTGGATGCTTTATCAAAGGGTTATGATTTTGATTTAGCTATAAGGACATCATTTAGATAGTATGTCATATTGCAATCAAAAAAGGGATTAGGAATCATAGGGACTATAAATATTTTACCCTCATGCTCATATTTAAGACATCGGTGTAGTGTGGATGGAACGCAATGCATGGTGTGTATTCAAGGTCATCCTAGAAACATATTTTATTAGAACTCCCCCTATATGATATAGAATAGTTCTAGAAGAGTTTTAATGCCAAATTTAAGAGGTAGAATGACAATACATAGGTGGGCGCAATTCTGTCATTAAAATCTCGGAGTAAGACTCGTGTTTTGGTGATAACAGTGTTTGGTAATCGAATTTGGTTAAAATAAATGGATGAGATGATATTGATTACAGAAACCCCTTCAATAATGAACCTTTTAACAAGGACATCATTAATTTGGGTGGTGATGAAGATAGGTAAGTCATGATCTTTTGGCCAAAGTAATGGTATTTTGAAGGATTCAATAGAAATGGCAGGAGATGCTTTTAGAGAACCTAAAAAGTTCATAAAGGAAAGTGGGTCATGTGTAGGTATTGATATAGATTGAAGGGATTCAAACATGACTTATTTATGTGAAGGAAACATTTGAACAAGCTCATAAAGTGACTTTTTACAAAATATTGGTGTAATTGTTTAATAATGACCTTTTGTATTGTGGTAGAAGATGATGGAGTGGTGAAAATGGATATTTTTGTCTTTGGGTGTGGTGTTTGATTGGATGTCTCCAGGGAGAGAGAAATGGAAACATTTGATTTATCATTAGACGAGGAAGAGGTGAGTTCTAGAGGTGGGGGAATGGTGATAAAGGTCTTAGATTATTTTTTCCGATGGATTAGACTCATGGTTACATGTGTGCGTAGTGATGTAGAAGATATCAACATGATTAGGAATAACTTACTCAAAGATTCCTTAGGTGTGGATGAGGGTGTGGCTGTAGATGATGCGTGGGGTTTCTTTTATTTGTGTAACTCTGAAGGAATAAATCCTTTACTTTCAATTTTTTAATCAACGCGTGAAAATCCTTACAGTCTTCTACAAAGTTTCTTATTTTTTTATGGTAATTACGGAAAGCTTCAAAATTATACCACGATGGTTTCAAGCTTCGAGAGCTGGAAGGATTAAGAGGAGGTAACACTTTGAGTGATTGTTTGAATCTTTCTAGAATCAGTACATAGGGTCCTTTTGATGAGGATGTTGAAGGTGATGATGTCTCGTTTGGTTTGGTATTTATTAGAGATGTTACATTAGATATTGATTGCTTAGTCATTTGTGGATGAATAGTTTTTTTATTATATGACAGTAATAGGTGATTTAGATGAAGGGTGCAGACCCAAGATAGATGGTTGATACTTTAATTTTTGTGTAGGCATAGTTGTATCATTTCGGGATATGATAGTAACCTTTTCAGATGGGGGTGGAATGAACTTTTGAAGGTTACAAGCGAAATAATGGGAAACACAGTCATCATATGAAATATTCACAATTTAGATAATCGGTTGCGTTTGATATGTCTGTGGAGAATTTTTAGATGAGTTAGGTGAATAGGTGGTATTCATGGATGAAGAAAGTTCATTTTTGATGACCGGTTCTAGGAATGTTTTAAATTGTTTGTCAGATGTTGATTTGGGGGTATTACTAGAGGAAGATATGGGTGTAGGTTTAGCGATATGAAGTTTATTATTAATGGTGTTTATAGTATGGTGGGATTGTATGTTGTTGGCATGTAGTTTACTACTTAGTGGGGAATGATTCGGAATTGGTTATGGTTTTGGGGTGCATTAGGATTGTCTAAGTGTAGTTCACTTATCAATCAGGTCCTTGAGGAAATTGTGGAATGAATGACACCTTTCGATTTTATGGCCTTTTAAATCTATGGTACTTGTAATAATCATTATCCATGTACAAAGAGGGCTTCAAAATAGAAGTTTCGATAGGATGAATAGGCGGAAGTAAAATCATGTTAGCGGTGAGAATTTTTTCAAAAACTACACAATATAATTCTCCTGTGGGAGTGTACCTTTGTTCAGGATGGGAGCGTTTGGTAGTTGAATGTTCTTTGGAACAATATTTAACAACTACGACATTAGCTGACGACTTGATTTCTTTGGATTGGAAGATGGTTTTGATGATAATTCTAGTTTTTGTTTCTTTTGTCTATGTTTGACTCTTCCTTCTTCAAAAGTGAAAACTTCAAGTTTATGGGCCATGGTAAAATATTTTTCAAACATTTGAAAATATTGGATTTGGAGGGTGGAAAATATGTGTTTGGCATATGAGGGACAAAATAATTAGATTAATTCTATTTGTGGTAGCGAGAATGATAGTTGATTAATTATACCCCTCCAGTGAGTGACAAATTCTATGATGGACTCATCTTCAAACTGTTTAATTGCGTAAAGGTCAGTAATGGTGATTTTGCAGGTGATGTTGGTCGAAAAGTGTTCAAGAAAGAGTTAGGTGAGCTATGTAAATGAGAAGAGGGAATACTATAAGATTTTGTTATACCAGTCCAGGTCATGGCTGGCTAAAGACATGGAAAATTTCCAAAGCATCAAGCCTTGGTCCTATGCTATAAGATAACAGGCATGACAAAAATCTCAGATGTTTTGTTGGGGGTCCTCTTTTCTATAAAAATTGAGAAATTTTGGAAGCTCTGAGTGACGATCATAATCTTTGTAAGGCACAAAAGGGTGAATAGACTCATTACATATTTTGTTCATATGATAGTGTTTTCTTAGGGCCCACGGAAGCGGATTCAAGTCTAGATAGCATGTTCATTAAAGCCTAAAGAGGGTCCATTTGTGGTGTTTGTTGTGTGTTAGATAAGGATGGGCCATGTTGATTGAATGAACATTGATTAGGTGATGGATACGGTTGATATTATTGAGGGGCAATTTGTTGAAAGGGTTTTTTCTTTGGGAAATGTTTTTAGGGTTGTTGTAAGTGGGTTAAGAAACTAAAGGTTGTGATGGATGGATATATTGATACGAGGTGGGCATGGATGTTTTTAAGTGATGTTGTGACTATTGTGGTATGTGTTAAAAGGTATAGATGCATAAGTAGGAGGTTGTGAATACTATGATGGTTGTTGGAAAGGAACAAAAGTGAATACCAAGGGTTATGATTGTGGTATGTTTTGAAAGGGAATGGAGGTATGAATAAGAGGTTATGATTGTTGCGGTATATATTGGGAAGAAGTAAGTAGTTATGATGGTTGATGTATGTTTTTTGAAATAATTTGGATTGAGGACTGTTCTGAAGTTGGATGGGCATTAAAAATGGTGCTAGTGTTGATCAAAGGCATAAATATAGGGATGGACATGGTAATGTTTTTTATATGTGGAGTGGTTTGGGAGGATAGTATTTGATACAAGCTAGTAGGAATGGTGAAAAAACTCAAGTGAGGTGTTTAGATGGTATAAGAAGCTAGAGGGGTTTATGTGGGGGAAGAAATGCTCGTATTGTTTTGAAGGGGTGTGAAACTAGTTGAAGTTTTCGATGAAGATGTTTTTTTGTTGAGTGGTTGTGTCTTGTAAATAAATTACATTAAGGTCAAAATAGGGACCTCAGGCACAATGTTGGATGCATCCGGTCGGCTACTAAGAGGATAAGAATATATTTTTTGAATAATTAGTTCATTATTTAGATCAATGAGATGGGAGAAACCACATGAAGGATCAGGTACATAAGGTTACAACTCAGGTAATGATGATTGAATATGAATGCCCTGGTTGTAAGGTAGGAATTAAGGGCAATAATGTTTGAATCCAATATCTCTAAAAAGATAGGATCCCCACAATCAAATAAATAGAGGCTAAAAGGCTCAGGTATCTCAAATGAACCAAATTGGATACACAGATAATGTGGTTGTTATTGATTGTCTAGTCGAGGTGATAAAGTAGCCCGTCATTTTTCTAATAAATGTGATTCATCCTGAAGACATGTTTGGATCTTCTCAATGGAATGTTGAAGGTCTTCTTTCATATTTTATAATGTTTGGATATAGGATTTTTTTCTTATAAGAACTATGAAACAGACAAACAATTAACTAATAAATGAAAAGAAAAATAGATTGGTTGTTTACAAACAACAAAAAAATCACACAAAAAGATTTTTAATTATCTGGATTAGTTTAGAAGAAAATTGAAATGTGTAAAATGAATGATAAGGTCCTAGGAAATGGTCATCTATGGATGGTTTCAGGAATTTTTAAGGCTAGAGTCCTCGATATATCCAAAGGTACATGAGGCCAAAATTTGTGTTGGTGCTGGTACGGGGCCTAGTATTGGGGCCTACCACCTTACTTCACAGTCCCACAGTGATAAGGGAGTTGAGTGCTTAGCCAATATACTAACAACAAATTTGAATATACTCAGCCAGTACATTGAGTTAGTTTCCATATTGGGTGATGAAATCCCAATAGTTATTCCCTGGGAAGAATTGTTTTATGTAATTTTGATATTCAATGTGGTTTGGCTGTGTGAGGGAGATTATATGAACACAATATATTAATCCTTTACTTAATCTATGTGATCAAGTAGGATGCAAGGTTTGATTTAAGCCCAAAATAATGATTGAATTCGATGAGTACATACAGCAAAATACAGTGCTTGAAAAACAAAAATAAAGGATAAGACTCGCCTGAGGAACTCTTCCTTTTTAATTGTTTTTAGCAATGCAATAACCAGCAAGATAAATCCACCAAAGAAGAAACCTGTAAAAAGGTTAGCAGAAAACAAAACAACAAAAGGAAATGATTTTAGAGGCTTACTGACTGAGTAATCATAAGCAATCAAAAAGATCATCGGCGATTGATAGGAATCGTTGGTGATTTAACTGAATCACTGGGGTTTACAGAGGAAGAAAACCAAAAAATGAATTTTAATGAAATTGAAATAAATAAAGGGACAAGGGTCCCACTGGATGTTCCAGAATGTTCAGAGATGTTTTTTACTTTTGTACTTTAAATTAATGAAGTGAAATAATAAAAAATAAAACTGACCTCAGAAGATGGCAGGTTTTACCGATACTCACGAATATGGATACTAATGTTGATGTTTGATCAATATTTTTGCATCCAGATGTATGTACAAGTCCCCCTATCCTGCAAATAAATCCACACTCGAAGACACTAAATATAAAGGATAAGATAAATGGATAGATGATTTTCTCATGAAATGTTGATTTTAGGAATCCAAAGGGACTTCCTTGGAGGATTTTAGCTTATTTTGTAACAATTAAGTGGATTGATAACGATATAGATAAAGACAAATATCTATGATCAATAGAAATGTAGATAACATATGAGAAGATCTAGATCTCCAAGTTGAAGGGTAAGTCCAGTGCGGCTTCAAAGGTAGCCTAAGAAAGGGTGGATGTAATTTGTATGCATTCGAAGTAGTCGTAACAGAAATCCTCGGTCTCTTATTGGATTTCATGTAATAATTATAACTGATCGTCAATGTCCTCTTTGTCAATAGCAAATCAGATTTTAAAAAGTGTAAGCTCATGTAAGATGTTGTATTGTTCTCAAAAAAGGGGTGTTAGACTATGGGGAGATCATAAATGCTATTAATCAGACGTGAATGGCCAGGAACTGCCATCTAACTGAGAGCCATACTTGGAAACAACATGTTAAATGTTGAGGATTTGATAAATGATGATGTAAAGATAATAAATTGATAAAAAGATAAATTTGACAGGAATAGTAGACGATTTAGGCCATCGCTGTCGATTAGGGTAAATTGCTAGTGAATTCTATGATTTTTGACAATTTTGTTAAAGTGAATGTTTACATCTCTAAAATGATGTTTTCGATTGATTTAAGGGTTGCTCATGACTTGAAAATGAAAGACAGATACTAAGGAATACCTTTGGACAGATTGGGAGCCAAAACGATGCCTCAAATCTTCATTTGGAAGGATTTGAGTTAATAAGGTGTTGTGTCACGATCCTGAAAATTGAGTGATGAAAACAACCACGAAAATTATTTAAAGTGATTGATGTTGATGTCTTGGATGTTGTAGTGTCAAAAAATGAAGTGCATGATCAAAAAGGAGGTCCAAGATTCGAGATTGAAGATCCCTAAGGGAGATCACATTGGTGTTATTTTTAATCGTTGGCGATTCGATTGAATCACCAAAGCTCCGCTTTTTATGGGGAAACAACTACAATAGTGGTTGAAACTATTTCTAATCAAGGGTTTTTGGTTTAGGATTTGATTAAATGATTAAGGGAAGGTTGGGGATGAGGTATAAAGCTTAAGAAGGTTGTGAAATGGTTAAGACATTGTTGGTTTTGTTTTGTCTTATTTAATTTTAGTCTCCAAGTGGTTTTGGGTTGTTTTAAGAGGAGTAAAATGAGATTTTACGGTTGTGAAACTATATTTATAGGTTTTTTTAAGAAAAATTTCATGAAGTGAATATTTTGGGGGATTTTAGACTCAGGATAAGAGATGTATGGATTAAATAATTTGTTAAATGCTTTGATTTGGTGTAATATAATTGTGAAGATGATGAGTGCAGTGAAGGAAATTAGTGATGCAAATTTTGAGTGTATACATTTGAATGTAAAATAGTATATGGAGAAATATATAAGATGTTTTATAAATTGAGAAACAGTCAATACATTTACTATTGGAACATAATTTTATATTAAAATTTATACAAAAGTGTTACAATAAAGAGGGACAACCAAACAACTCACAGTTCAAACCACACAACAAAAATGCCAAAAATACATTTATTTTATTTTGTTTCGAGGAAACTTAATACAAAATTTGATAGCCCTCAACATATTAAAAAGGAGAGAACAAATTTGGCAAGATAATTCTTATTAGAGACCAATATAGAAAATATCAAAGGTGTTTGGAATGTTGTAATGTAAACTCAGTTATTGTGGCTCCACATGGAAGATCGCAGGCATTCGAAAGGTTCATTGTATTGTCACATACCCCTCGTTGATGGGATGTTGTTCAGTCTTAGTTCATTGTATTGTCACCATCAAATTTAAATGCTTCATAGTTATTTTTGAATATCGGAAGATTTGGAATCGACGGTTTTGTCATTTCATCTGAAAATACGTCTCGGTCATTTGTTCCTTTGCTAATGTTGGGACTTACTAGGAAATAACATGGAAATGAAAGTATGGCAACTGGTGTCTAATCTCTATTTCGATGTTGCAAATGAGCATAATTATGAGGATTCAGATGGTTAGTGGAAAGGAGAAAAGTGAGTGGAAGAAAACGTCTTTTGACGAAGTTGGCATGTTGCTGCCGAGGAAAATAACATGGAAATGTAAATGAAGCTGTAGCTTTGTTCATGGAATATTATAGAGTAATATGTTTCTAATTTTCCTTTTTGTATGAGAAATTCCGTGGAAGATGAGAGGGTGTTTAATATCACTTCATCTTTTCATGGAAAATGGAAGTGTTTAATATTTTTCTATTTTTTTCCAGAGAAAGTTCGTGGAATATGAAAATCTATCTAATATCTCACCAAAAATAGAAATAGGTGAAGGAGACCCATTTTTATAAGTTATGAAATTATTATCATTTATTCCTCAGCTTCTCTTGTTGTAAGAGAGTTCGTGGAAGATCTTGTTGAAGAACTAAGTAAAAAAGAAATATATGTGAACTAATATTCACATAACTTTTACGTTGTCAAGAAATAAATAGTTTTTTCTATGTCATATGTTTGATGAAAAAAATTAATGTTGTGCCCATGAATTTTAACTCGAAACTCAGTTATTTTTCTTTACATATATTACAAGATTCCATTTTGAACAAACATAATTTTAATCTTTCTTTTATAGATTCAATTTTAGAAGGGAGTTACTTAATTGTGGATGATTTTATTTGACATTGATAAATTTGGTGGGGTCTACACTCTTTTACAAACAAAAAATTAATACTAAAAAATATTAAATATTATTAACTTCTTGATTGGTGGAGAGAGATAGGCCTTATCAATTTGTGACTATTAATAATTATTTATATGCTTATTCATCAATGATTCATGTTAGATTACTGTAAGCATATATTTGTGTTATGTAATTTTGTTTCTCTCTAGTATATCATGTGTTATCTATCTTTATTTATCTTTTTTTGTTCTACTTTCTTATACCTATATTTTTATAGCTATGGATATATTGACTAGACACAACCATACTTCTACAATTTAATTTCTTAGTAACTATATTTATAAATTTCTGATGTATGATAACCGTACTTGTATGGTTATCATTTTTTTTGTGGCTCCCTTCTACCCATAATTTTGGTGCATGAAGATTTTGGCCATAATTGTGGAAAAAAATCACCCATGATATCGCCATGTATGTTATTAAGGTTTAATTTTGTGTTTAATAATTATATTTTATTAAATTAGCATAACAGTACATTTAGAAATAAAAATTAATTACAGAGAAGTGAAAAATTGTTATTCGAACTATATTTTGGATAGGGTAGGAATTGTGCTCTATAAGGGTTTGAGTGTAATGCTCGAGTCTGCGGCATTCTACTGCCTATCACACCACCTTATTATTTTTATGTGGGACATTTATTTCATGGTATATTGCACTTAATTTATTCTTTCACCCTTTGGGTGGTGGCACTTGCCTATTTTAATGGCAGCAACCATTCTTCCTACATCTATTGGTGTAGGTTTAGGCAGCGGAAGTGCAAACAATCATTCCTTCGATAAAGAAGTGAGCCCAAAAGTTTGTCCAAAAGGTTTACGATGAGGTAATGTCCCTCCTCTGCTTGAGCCTAACGTTGTTTTAGTTTTACCTCAATTTGAAAATACTTTCTCTTGGCTCGAATCTTTCACTCTGGTTGCTTATTTCATTGGTCGTATCCCCCTGGAGCGTATTCTTAAAAAGTGGCTTCACAACCACTAGCAAGACCATGGTTTCAAACTTGAGGGTATCCATAACCTTACCAAAGTTTTTCTTTTGTTTCGTTTTTCTAACCCAAAGCATTGCAAGGCCATTGTGAATCATGGCCCTTAATTTATTAGGAACATGTTGTTTATATTTTGACCTTCGATGTGTGATTTTCAAGTTTCTAAACATGTTAAGCTGAAAGTTCCCATATGGGTAGAATTCCCTAGTCTGCCTCTGCCTCTTTGGAGTTTTGTAGAAGACATAGTCAAACCCATTAGTCAGTTTATCTTCCATGAGAAGAATATGTTTTATGCATCCCACCCGTAATGTTGGGTTGGTGTGGAAGTTGATGTAGCCAAGGAAAACAAGGAAACCATCAATATCGAAGTGGGTGACACCTTGTTCTCTCAATTCATCCTCTACATTAATCTTCTCAATACTTGCTTTCACTATCAGTTCACCGACCATATGATTCGGGAATTTCCTTTAATGGCTTCCTCTATCCTGTCTGCCACTGAGAAGAAAATTTTCAATTCTAAATCGTCCTCTTCCTCTAGAGAGGGATGTATAATGGTCACCAACAAGAAAAACCCTAAACCCCAGCCATCTGTTTACCAGCCCGTTAGAGGGTCTTCTTCATCTTTCAATCCTTTGACTAACAGGAATCCTGTGGCTACCCCACAATTCCATCATTCCCCACTTGTGGCATCCTCAATTGTTCCACCTCCAATGAATTTATAGCCTCATTTTGAGGTAAATATTGTAAACTCCATAAACAAGTCTAGGCGTATGTGTTTTCATAGCCCCTATCCTCCAGATGATGGTGAGTATGTTCTACTATAAAGACATCCTTTCTAGATGGGTGATTACATTCCTTATGAAAAAATTATTGTCTCTTCCATCTCTGTAAACCAATTCACCATGTTAGGGGGCCTCAAGGAGGAATATGGCACGAATCTTGAAAATTCTCAATTATGCTTTTCTCTTGGAATGTACATGGACTTGCTGAATCAACCTGTAGATATACAGTTAGGGATAATTGTAAAGAAAATAGACACATGCATGTGCTCTGTTTACATAAGGTTAATCTTTTTACCTTTCTTCTCTAGTCTGCAGCCTGTACTATTCGGTCGGGTTCCGTTTGTCATCATTCCAATCATGAGCCTAGGAAAGGGGGCATTCTTACACTTCTCTCTTCTCTCTTCTTTTGTGCATCATTCTATTATTTCTTGGGGCTTTGACACTTGGCATCAAGTTGTGTGGTCCCTTTATGATTTACATAACCAGATTTTTTGTATTACTAATATTTATGCTTCCAATGATGTTATTGAGAGGTCTTTACTTTGGCAGTGGATTGTTGATGAGCTACCTGAGGTGCATGGGATTTTGTGTAGATATTTTAACATGGTGGAGTCTGTTGAAGGTAAAGTGGGCCAACTTCCTATGCGATGGTGTGTTGGTGAGCGAGAAGCATGGTTTTACATGTGCAAAAAACTTGGAATTTATGATCCTAACCATTTTTTTAGGCATGCCTCTGATGCACCATGGCTCACTTGGTTTAATATCATATAGGGTCAAGACAGAATTGTCAAACGACTTGATCGAAAATTCCTCTTGGATCAATGGATATTTTCATTTTCCACTACTTCTGATAGACCAATTTCTATTTGGGAAGGAGATCTACTTTCTGACCATTCACCTATTTTTTTGAAATTAAATGACATCTGACTCCTGTTAAACCTCGGATCTCCCAATTTTATATAAAATCATAAGAGAACTGTGGAGCACATTTTGTGTATTTTGAACTTGGTTGAGTTCCAATCAGGTCCAATTGGGTGGATTTCCTAGTGGCATGATGAAATTATTCGAATTACTTCGTTTATCTGTATGTTTGGGAGGCATAATGTTTTATTCAAAAGAAGGGATCAAGGCCTCAATTCAGGAGTATGTAAGATGTTTGAGATATTTTTACTTGTCACCCTTTAATACTCACCTGGAAACCTAGGTGGCATGTGACATCACAAACACATGATGGAAGAAGTTTATCAGGCCCGTGGGGCTCAAATTAGAGCTCGACTACATTGGCTTAAGATCGATGACAGAGTGACCAAATAATTTTTTGCATTCCTTAGACCTCTTCATGCCTCCAGTTCAATTCGTGTGATCAAGGGTGATTCTAATCGAACCATAAACCTTCTAGATGTCCCGCAGTCCTTTGTTCACCACTATCATGGTGTCTTTGTTGTGTAACCATACAATCTAGAGAGGAATGTGGCTTTGGTTTAGTGCCTCCAGGAGGTTTCTTGTAAGATTTCTAAGGCCTAGAGATTTTCATGTGATCGTGCCCTTTCTATTGATGATCTTAAGAAACTTGTTATGTAAACAAAGACAGATAAAGATCTTGGTATTGACGGCTTTCTGTGTGAGTTTTATTAGGTTTTATGGGATACAGTTGGCCCTGATCTTCATCATGTTTATTGTGAAGCAATAGAGAATACCTCCCTTGGTGCTCTGATCAGTCAAGGTAATATTAAGTTCATCCCCAATGATGGAGATCCTGAACTTATCACTAATCAGAGACCAAATACTCTTTTCAATGTTTTCTGTAAGATCATAGCCAAATCCTTGGTTATTATGATCCATAATCTCTTACCTCCCATTGTGTATAACAAACAAACTAGTTCCATTAAGATTAGGTTCATTCTAGATAACATTATTGTTGTTTGGGAAGGTATGGAGTGGGCTATATTTTCTAAGAAAATAGCTCTCTTAATCGAAATTGATTTTGAAAAATCTTATGACATGATTGAATGTCCTTTCATAATTTTCATGTTTCAAGCTCTTGGGTTTGGCCCTAGACTCATCTGCTCTGTTAATATGCTATTCCAATATGCTAATTCCTTGTTCACCATTAATGGAGTCCAGTCTAATATTTTTTAGCTTCACAGGTGTATTTAGAAATTATTCCCCTTAGCTCTGGCTCTTTATGTGCTTTTCGTTGAGGGTTTCAGTTACTTTCTTACCAGGTTTGCTTCTCAAGGGTTATTCAAGGGCATTTCTCTCCCCAACACTGATCAACAACTTATTAATGGTCAATTTTCTGATGATTCTTTTTTTAAGTCTTGAAGAGAATGAGGATATTGTTAATAAAACTTTACATTTCTTAAATATTTTTTGTTTAGCTTCATGCTCTTCCATCCAATGGAAAAATAATCAATGCTATAGGAAGTCTCTAGATCCCACAAATCCATGGCTGGAAGGATTTGTTTGGCAGTAGATTTAATCACAGGTGCAATTAAAATTCCTTGGCATACCATTTTATTTCCAAGTTACTTTAGCTACTCAATGGTTCTATGTTTTTTATCGATTTGAGAAAAATATTTCTTATTGGATTACCAAGCCTGTATCTCTTACTAGTAAATTCCATATTTATTCTAAGGTGGTAGCTACTACTCTGGTTTATTACTCCTCCTATTGGGATCCTTTTAAGGCTTCATATGCTAAGCAGGAGAAGTTACTTAGAGATTGTTTATGCTCCAACACCCATGAGCATAAAGGTTTCCACAAAGTGGCCTAGGATATTTTTTGTTCTTGTAAAGAAGCTAGTGGCTTAGGGCTTATCGACATTCGGTTGTAAGGCATTTCTCTAAGTACTAAGTGGATCATCAAGGTTTTAGAAGGTTATAAGGCTTGGAAAATATTACTTTTTTACTGAATTTTTCAAGGCACCCTTTTTGGAAAAAAAAATCTTGGAAAAACTTGGGATTAAAAAGTCTATTGCTCTCTCCTCTGCCAGTTAAAACTGGAGGATCTTTTGTTATGAAGAGTATTTGAAAGGCGTGGGAGCTAGTCAAACCCCACCTCATTTGGCTTGGAGATGGTTTCAAAATGGATCTTTCCATTAATTCACATTTTTTATGGTGGTCTCCAGTTATTAATTTTCACAATGTTCCCTTTACTATGGTTGTAGACACCCAAAATTTGATCACAACACTCTAGGCCCCCTTCAATTAACATACCCCCTTACCATGAACCCTTATACACATTATTATTAATTTAATTACCTATATTAGATTAATTATTACCTCACCCCTCCACCTCACCTCTCCAACTCATCTTAGACCCATTCCAAGCCCATTTAATAACTAGGACTGAGTCATCACTCCCCCTAACCAACTAAGACTTATTCTAAAGCTAATATTAATTACCAATAATCACTCCCACCAATTTACCACTTGATTTAAGGAAAACCCAGACTCCTAACCCATAACCAATATTGACCCACACCAAAAAGAGAGAGAAAAGGCTATTTTTAGCAAAACGAGACTATTTCTCCCTAACCGACACTAGTTATTCCTCGGTCGGAACCGTTAAAGGAATGGCCATCGGTTCCATTAAATAAGGATTTTCAACTCTTTTCCTGGTTTCTTAGTTCTTCTTTGGATTGGAATTATTGGCTCTCACACCTTGGGCATTCAAAATGACATTTTGACAACCAACAAAGCATTCGTGCATCCAAAATCCTCACCACCAATCAACTAGTTACACCAAAGCCTTAGATCATTCAAATAGTGAAGCACCGAGCCTTCGTTGTTGCTACATTGGATCTGGACCTATTTCTCAAGCACCTACCAACAACCATCATATTTCAACCGCCAATTTCCAAGTAAAGATTCTAATCCGGTTGTTAATTTTCATTAGCTTCTGGTATTGAAATCCTTTATTTTGGTATCATACATATTAATTCTCTGTTGTATACCTCTTACACCCATCTACACATCAACCTGCTTATTTTGAACCTCTCTAACCATTACTCCCTCATCTAGTTCACTCCTATTGATCCTTCACCCAAATCCAAACACTATGCCAAAGATTTCCCAACACTCTGTGTAGTCACTTAAAGCCCAAACCAACCTCATTTCAAACTTTACAGCCTAATTTCCCTTATAATGATTGGTTATCCAACTGATATCAGTTATATCCAGCTACCGGTATTAATCACCCAACCGATATCAGTCTTTGTGCCTGATATTTTCCTCCCAGACCAACAAGTTCATTTCCCTACCCAAAAACTTCCAAAACTTCCCACAACTCCTCCCAGACCTTCAGATTACCGTATGTCACCCCTACAAACCTTGACAACCCACCACCCTTCTCTGATTTAATCTTATATTTGCTATTATATTAGATTTAATTATTGTTCTTATGTGAGATACCTAAATCATATAACTATGTAGTGGGACCTATTTTTCATGTTCTTTATCAACATTGATTTATCTAAAAACGTGGATTGACAACCTTCTAAGAAGTACACCACTTCTAGGATATAGCTCCCACTAGGAAATCCACCAACCTATCCTTTTAATTTTATCTTGTGGTCTTTCTTTGCTTTTCAGGTAGTCTTTCCCAGACAAAAAGGAGTGCTCTCAATCATCCTATTCTTTGACGGTGGACAACCTCTTCATGACCTCTAGGTATTCCTCACATACATTACCATCTACCTCCTTAAATTATTTTTTCATATGGTACTCCTATGTGGTGAAACATTTTGGCATTCTCGGTGGGACCCTCATCATTTCTGGGTTCCTTGTATTCATTTAAGATTGCATTTTTTATTGTTTCCTTTCTAAAATCTTCACAAAAAACCTCTCCTTGGTAAGACTCTTTCCTCTATTTGCTATAAAAGTCATATTTCATTTTGTGCAAATTAAAACGAATCAATCTTTCTTCTTTCTTGCTTGCATTAGTGAAATTCATGCTCTATTCATATTCACTACTACTCTCATCCAATCTCAATCTTTTGATTTCGGTTTAAAATTATTGCATTGCATCCTGTGTATTCTTGCATATTCACTCACATAGTCTAATTAGCAATGAAATATAACAAAGGTCATGACCAGTTGATGATTGGGTAATTAAGTGTAGTCCAATTTTAAACACACTTTTCCAAATCACTAAAAAAAATAACAAAAATCTTAAACATTCCCCAAATCCTAGGAATAAATTATCAAGGATTTAAACACCCATTAATAGTGGGACCCGGCTGGTGTTTTCTAGCTAGATTGTCATATCAGAGCTCAGTCCTCACGTAGTGTAAGATATATCGAAAACTCCCCCAAAAAAACATTCTTGAAACAATCCATACTTGGCTATTATGTACCTTATATCCACTCCTTTCTGTATATTCACGGTCATTGCTAAGGCTTGAGCCATCAAAACACTAAAATATTATTCCTAGGATAATATGTTTGTTATATTTTACTTTTTGGATTTGTAACTTTATTTTTTACCATCTGCTATTTTAGGTGTGATATGGTATTTCATCACTTTTTTATTTTCACACTAGGCCATTGCAATCTATGAATTCTGGTTCTCTAAGTGTGTTGGATTAGATTTTCTATACACAACCTCTTTCTTGGATTCATTTGACCAAATATAATGAAGAAATTTCAAATTTATTCATTTTCACAGTAACCGACATCAGTTAGCTCCCTATCGACATTGGTCTAGCAGTCGATGTCGATCCTTTCTTCTAACCAAAACCAGTTCACTGAGTGGTATCGGTCTCTATATTTTTGAATTTCTTTCAAAAATAGAAACCTATTTTGACCTACCAAACTCTTTCAAAAAATTTTTTTGAGTTTTTTCATCTTTACAGAGCCCAGAGTACCAGTTCTTCATCCTTCTATATGGTGTATACTTGCCAATAGTAATGAGCTCTTGTGTTCCACAAAATTTTTATACCTTTACCTTATAGCCCTTTGTTTTCTTCAATTTTTTCTCCAATGGATCCTAATTCTTCTGTGTCCATCCCTGTAGGTGATGAGGAATTCACTAGATTCCTTGATCATAACACCAAGGCCTTACAACATTACCTTGTTATTTCTTCCACCCACGACTCATCAGGTCAGCCCCTTTATGGAATTCCCACTTCCATGTCATCCAGTTCTACCATCTCTACTACACCGAGGAATGATAATGTGGCCACCCAAACTACTCTAGCATTGTCTAATCTCATTTCAAAACCACCTACCTCTCATGTAACCTTTACATCCTCCACATCTTCTCTCCCACTAACATCTGCAATACCTATATCCATTGCTCCTATTATATCATCATCAATATCTTATGTACCTATTCCTACACAATCACTTGTTGTATTGGCCTCCTCCACTCCATTTTAGAATTTCGTGATCTTTATTCGCTAAACTCTTCCACCCATCCACACGAGGATATTTCCACAAGCCCCTCCCACTTCCACCTTACCTCAAACATAACCCATCCCCTTAATTGCATATTTGGGGTTTATGCCCTCCTTGTCCACTACTTCCTACATACCTATGTGTCTATTCACGTACTCAACACTACCACATAATGGTATGCCTTTTATGACCCATTCATCTTATCAATCCCCTTATATCTCATGGGGAATCCCTCAGTCAAACCCCATAATGGATCTCATTAAAATGGTGTCGGATAAAATGTAGACATTTTAGGCCTCATTTTCTGGGTCCCATAATATATTAACATATGATGAGATTTATAAAAAACCCATCCATACCTCTATGCCTATTCATCCATATTCCGCGCAATGTGAGCTACCTAAATTCAACTGCTTCAACTGAAAGGATGACCCATAACAGAAACTGTGTTCATTTAAACATGCTTGTTATCTAATAGGCCATGATGATGCCTTACTCATTAATACCTTTCCCATGTCCCTGTTGGGACCCGCCTTAGACTGGTACAATGCTCTGCCAAAGCACTCAATCTTTTCTTTTAATAAATTGGTGCTGACCTTTCTCGATCACTTTTTGATAAACATTTCTAAAAAGGTATCTATGACATATTTATACTATATTCATAAATATGACAACAAGTCTATTGTTGATTTTGTCGCATGGTGGTGAACTCTAATCAATAAGCTTTCCTTCTCTCTCCCACAGCTTATAGATTTTTTTATGATGGCATGTGTCAAATAGTTTTCCTCAACTCTTCATGTTCAAACGTTTCATACGTTTGATGAGGTTTTTACCATGGATAGGAAGATTGAAATATGTGCCCTCGAAGAAGAAAAACTAAAACTGTGAAACAAAAATTCCACTTTTAAATCAAACGTGTATTATTCTAAACCACCAAATAACCATCCCAAGCCAAAAGGATCTGCTAACATGGTGGTGTTAAAATCTGGCCTTTCTCATCCATTCAATCAACCTAAACCTCCTTCTAATCTCTCGCTGGTGCAAACTTTTTAATATCGGTATGAACAGAAGAATTACAATTCCATTGGGGAGCCTTATTCTTCCATATTGGAAAAGTTGTTGAAGGCTGGAGGTATCACTCTCCCTCCCATATAACTATATACTGGTTTTCATCCTTCTCACCCCACATTGGCTTGGTATAAGTAAAATGACTTCTATAATTACCACCGAATAAAAGGACATAGTGATGGAAACTGGAAAACCTTTAAAAACATTATGCAAGGAATGTTATACAGTGGTGATCTCTTCCTTGACAACCCTAATGTGTCTGCCAATGTAAACTTGGACGTTTTTAGAAAACCTTTCCCTAATCATGACCCTTCATTAACTCACGTTGGCAAGACGTCTAAAGAAGAAACTAATGTACATGTGGTTCATGTAGTATTCAATACAGTGTTTGATCCTCCTATCTAGTATCCTCCTATTTAACACCCGCTAAAACAACCCACTTGAGACTAAAGAACAACCTGGGATTAGTTAGGAAAATTATGGAATAATTTTTTTGAGTAAAAGAAGCTACAACTAGATTACAAGACAATAGTTGTCACTAACAGGTTCTAGAACAATTCTAATCCACTAGATTATACTTTTATTTTATTAACAATTATAAGAGGTCATCAGGTCCAAAATTTAGGGTTAGAAGGTTCAATTAGGTTAAGAGGGTACTTCATCACCAAACCCACTCTCTAATAGGATTAAAGATTCAACTTGATTTTTCTCAAACTTAACGCATTTAAATTTTCCTTAAATCATTTCCATTGGATAGGAATTTTCCTCACCTTTCGATTGATATAAAGAAGTCTTCCTAACTCCTCATATTTCTCAAGCTATGGGCCAGTGGGCCTTGGGGTGAAAATTTTCCCCAAGAGCGGGCCTACGGGCCAAGAGGAGAAAATTTGCCCCAAGGGTGGGTCTGTGGGCCGCGGGGAGAAATATTTCCCAAAGAGAGAGTTGGCTCAATAGGGCGGTGGGAGATATTTTGAAAAATTTCCCACACGGGGTGTAAAGCCAACTTCGGGCCCACGCTCCCGCGAGTCCGCAAGGGACATGTGGCACCTCCTAACCCAACACGGGGAAAGTGGGGTGGCGGGGATAAAAGAGTTTTAATGCCCTGAAGAGTGAAAGGGTAAAATTCACCGCACCTTTGCTGATGCCTTGCGATGCCAGGTGGTAGCTCTTGATTGGTTGCAAGCCAGCAGAGAAAATTTAGAAAAATATCCAAAAAAATTTCGACAACACAAAAGGCAAAAAGGAACCACTCCTCTGCCGATGCCTCGCAACGCCATGTGGCAGCTCCTAATTTGTTGCTGGCCGGAAAGCGGGCACAGAAAATTTAGAAAATATTCCCAAAAAAATTTTGAGCGCTAAGTAAAAAAAGGGATTTTCCCCTCCGCTAATGCCTCGTGGTGCCACATGGCATCCTTTGATTGGCTGCGGGTCGGTGGGGCGGCGGGGAAAATTAGGAAAATTTTCCCAAAAATGTTCCGAAGCACTAAGCTTAAAAAGGGGTCAGCCCCTCCACCAATACCTTGTGGTGGCACGTGGTAGCCTCTGATTGGCTGCAGGCCGGTGGTGCGGTGGGGACAATTAGGAAAATATTCACAAATTTTTTTTGAAGTGCTAAGGGAAAATTTCGGGCCCACAGGCCCACTAAGGAAATTTTTTCCCAAATTTTTATTGACGCTAAGTGAAGGAAAAACTTCAGAAGGCCATAACTTTTGATAGAGAACTCGGTTTTGGGAAAAAAAAGGGCTTTCTGGAAAGAACTGAACGTCCTCTTTACTCAATAATCATTTAATTTTTATTTTGATAAGGTTTAAGGAGTCCATTTCAAGAAAACAATGTGCAGGATTTTACAGTGTAAAATGGTAAAAATTAACTTTTAAAAGTTGTTCAATTTGATCTTCTTCCTCTCTCAACATGTCAAATAGGCATGGAGAATTGTTCTTAGGTGGTTTTAGGAATTTTTTTTGAAGTAGATCTATTTGATTGATTTCCAATTTGAAATTTTACAACTTTGATAGCAAAACGACTGTGAAAGCTTTGAACTTGGTTTGGCCAGGTTTTGAAATATTTATTTTAAAATTTTTTGTCTAATTGAAATCATATATATCATGTCATGTTCAATTTTGATGTTTCATTATTATTTCTTGATGGTAGGTCGGTCTGTTCATTTATGATAAAAGTTACAAAGTTTAACATGAAGCAACAATGGAAACAACAAAATTAGCTCAATGGTTTTGATTTTACTTACCTAACAAATGAATTCATTTCATGTTATTTTCAAAAAGGTTACATTCCAAAGGTCACTCAGGTCGAGGGCAGTGGTTTTGATAGATTCAACTTCGTGAGGAAAATAAGATGGTGATTGGAATCCTTGTACAGTAACAAATATTTTAGAATCAGTGGGCGAAGCAGGTATTTGAGAGGCCAAAAAGGACATGGTATTTATAAATTTGTTGGTTGAATGGGGGATGGTTTGAAGATCATAGTGGTCAAAGGTGGTCAAAAGTATGTCCACATGATGTTTATACTTTTGTAGTGTCTCATTATGGCATTGGTATATACCATTCACTTAGTTTACGACCAATTGAGAATCACCAAAGATGCTGATGGACTTGACATCCAAGGCATAAACAACCTGGAGACCTAATACGAGTGCTTCATATTTAGCAATATTCTTTGTAAAATTAAAATCAAATTTGAAAGATAAAGGCATGGGTTCACCATCAGAAGGAATGAGGATAACACCAGCCCCACCCCCATGCTGATACTTAGAACCATCGAAGAAGAGTGTCATTTGGTAAGCGGGTTCATCCAGGGAAAGGGTAGCAATGGACTCATCTGGGAAGTCAAAGTTAGAGGATTGTTCCCCAGAAATAGGTTCGTCATCCAATTGGTCGGTGATAGCTTGGTCCTTGATGGAATTTTTATGGATGAATTCGAGGTCGAGGTTGGCCAAAAGCATAAGCCAGCGTGCAGAACGTTGATTTTGGTAAGGTTTGGCATACATGAAGTGTAAGGGGTCAGTGTTGGTCACAACATAGGTTTTATGGTTAAGTAATGGCGGAGTTTGGTGGCGATGAAAACTAAGGCTAAACAAAGTTTTTCGGCATGGGTATATCGGGTTTTGTAGTCCAAAAGAGTACGAATTATGTAATAAATTACCTACTCCCTCTGTTGTTCATCGCGATGAGCGAGAATGGCCCCTAAGGAGTGATCGGTAGGTGAGATGTATAGGTAGAAGGGTTAATCATCTTTAAGTGGAATGACTACAGGTGGTTGAAGAAGGTATTGTTTCAAGGCCTCAAAAGCTCTATGGTAGTCATCATCTCGTTTAAAGGAGACATCCTTCTAGAGCAGATGATGAAAGGGTTGACACCGATCAGATAATTGTGAAATGAAACGGTGAATAGAATACAACTTACCTTGCAGGCTACAGAGTTGCCTAAGGTTAGTGGGTGGAGGCATTTCCAGAATGTCCTTGACTTTAGTAGGGTCAACTTCTATACCACATAGGGAAATGATAAATCCTAGGATATTTCCTGAGAGAACTGCAAAGACACACTTCTGGGGCTGAAGGCAATCACGATATTTAATGAGGCGGTCAAAGATGGTTTTTCAGACGGTGAGCTACTCAGAGAGGTGTTTGGATTTGGCAAGCAGTTCATCCATGTAATCTTCCAATATACGATGTATGATGTCATGGAAGATGTAAGTCATAGCCCATTGATATGTGGCACCAGCATTTTTAAGGCCAAAAGGCATGACTCGATAGCAGAAGGTCCCCTAAGGGGTGATGAATGTAGTTTTGTGTTGATCGTCTAGGGCAAGTAAGATTTGGTTATAACCTTAGAAGCCATCCATGAGTGATAGCATCTTGTGAACAGTGGTAAGGTCAACCAGTTGGTCAATACCAAGTAAGAGAGAGTCATATTTCAGGCAAGCTAGGTTGAGGTCACAAAAATCCATGCAAATGCGGAGTCCCCCTGTCGCCTTAGTGAAAAGGACAATGTTATAAATCCAACGAGGATAATCAATGGGTAAAATGAAAGAAACCAAAAGGAGGCGCTGAATTTCTTCTTTGAGAAGAAGAGCAATGCGAGGATGTATTTTCCTCAACTTTTTTTTGATGGATTTAGCATCGGGAATGGTTACGATATTGTGGACCACTATGGTGGGGTCAATATTGGGCATGTCTGCATAAGACCCAGCAAAAGCGTGGTTATAGTTTTTGAGAAAAGAAGTGATGGATTCCTGTTCAGCAGCATCTAAAGATTGACCGATCTTTAGAATGTGCGGGTCGTCCTAAGTATGAATGTTGATTTCAATAGTTGATTTGTTCAACATTGTTTGCATCTCATGGGGCAATGATCAACGAATATATGAGTCTTCAGCACCAAGGTAGGTGAGTATATATTCATCATCCTGACATTGAACGACATTAATTGAAGGTGTATCGTCATCGATCATTTCAAGGTACATGAAGGGAAGAGAAGAGGGAGCCTCACTGTTGCATTGATAAGTCAGAGGCCCCAAGGAAATCGTGTTTATGAAAAAAAAAGTTAGGAGGGATGGATTCTAGATCCATTGACTCCGTCGGTGAAGGTGGTGATGAAGGTGGAGCGGGTGAAGAAGGTGGAGAAGGGTTGATGTCCTCAATGAGTTCAATGCGGGCCTTCTTGGTAGGTGGTTCAGTAAAGCCAATACCACTATGGTCGTTATATTTATGGGTAGTACATGGAATAACACTAGGGTGGCCTTGTTCGTAAAAGTCAAAACTGAAACCCTTCCATGCACATTAATGCAGGAAGGTTTGGGCAAACGTCGATTGATTAGTGACTAGAAATCAGCAGAAAAAAGGCGTGTTAGTGAAGGTGGTTCAGGTGTGTAAGTGGTAGTATCAAGTCCCCTATAAGTGAGACTGGTACTAAGGTGGGGTGGACCATAAAGGAAGCACTCTCCTATACGGTGATCATAGTGAGGGTGTTAGTGAAGGCTTCCATACTCTTGTGGAGTAAGGAATGTGTTGACACTATATAGGTGATACTCCTCCAGAATGAGGTGTTGAAAATTTCCTTCCAAGGGATCGGTGGTTGGTATGTGGGTAGCTGGAATAGATGATGTGTCAGAGGTCTGATCAGAGGTGGAGCTAACAGATAGGGAGGCTGACGGTTCAGCCGTGGAGGTTATGGTAGCGGTAGGAATGGAGGAGGTATGTGCGGTTGAGGCAGCGGCTGCACTGGTGAGTGGAGGTGGAGGTGAAGAGGTAGTGGTTATGGAGGTAGATGCTTTAATAGGTATAAGAACGTCATTGGGTTGGTAAAGCATGTTGCAAGTTTTGAAAGGTGATGGGTTAGCCGGAATGGTATAGGTTTGTCCTTCATGTTCAAAATTTACACAGCGATGCAAAGTGGAAGGAACACAAACCATTACACGAAACCATGGTCTACTGAGCAATAGGTTGTATTGAAATTCCCCCTCCAAGATGTAAAATAACTTCAGGATAGTAAAGGGGCCCACGGGAACATGGAGGATGATGGTGCCAAGTGTATAGGTTATAGCGTCATTGAATGAATGCAACATGATGGGATGTTTATGCATGCAATTATTAGGTATGAGCATTTGAGCGAATGCATGGGAGGAGATGATATTAATGCTAGCACCCCCATCAATCATAACACATCGTACACATATATCATTGATGTGGAAAGAGATGAAAAGATTTGGATTGGGGTCATCAGTTTGGTGTGGTGTGATCTCTTCATCTTAGAAGCTAAGGGAGGCTACTTGGTGAGTAGGTGAAGGTGTAGATGAAGGTGGTAATTTGGTGAGAGAGGCTACATTATGGGGTGTAATAATGGATGCCATGGGTGTAGGATCATTAGGTAAGACCTCAATAGACTGAAGAACCTCCATGAGAGCTTGATGATGGGATTCTAAGATTTGGATGAGGTCATATAGGGACATTTTGAGGGGGGATTGGTGTAGTTGTTTGAGCATGGTGCAATGTGTAACCCCATTGGAAATAGGATATGTGGGGCCGCGGATAATGATTTTAGATGTAGGTGCAGATGGTATGTTGGGTATGCTATTAGTTGGTGGGTTGGTTTCCTTTTCCTTTCCTTTGTCCTTCTGAGCATGGGTAGCAATTTGGATCATGTTGATCTGAGGCATGGAGGTAGGCGAGGTAGGTGAGCCATGAAAGGTATATCAACATGAAGGGAAAAATCCTAGAGGTGGAAAAGAACCTTGTGAGATGAGTTGGGCACATCAGCATTTGCGTGGAGGTTTGGCAAGTTCTCTGATGTGAACCATGTTAATTTTGAATCTTGGGGGTGGCTCTAAGAGTTGTGGGGGTGGAGGTATTTGTTATTGAGTAGGCAATGAGGGAAGAACTGTGGGAATGGGTGATGGTGAAATGGGGTCCTCATCGAGAAGGTCTTCATTTTCAAAGTTTTCTTCACGAGGGCACAACTGGATAAGAATTATTTTCAAAGCCTTGAAGTTCTCCACATCGTTCCCTAACACATGATGGTAGGCATAAATTTTGGTGTCATCAAACCCTTTTGGTTTGGGTTTGAGAGGGTCATAAGGTCTGAGCAGCGGTAGTGTCATGATAGAAGTCTCAAGGAGGTTGGTTAAGATTTTGGCATAGGATCCCGCTAGTGGATCACAATGGGAAGTGAGAGTGGGTTTGGGTGCAAGTGTGGCTGATTGTGTAGGAAGGGTCTTTGCATGATGGGGAGTAGGTCAAGCCATGGTTTTAGGTGTCGGTGTGGTCTTAGGTGTTGGTCCTTTTTGCTTGGGCATGGGTATGGTGGATGAACTGGCAAGAGAGAGTGTGCTTGGTTTGACTACCTTATTGGAGGGTAGCAGATTTTTGTCTTTGGGTTGCACCTTCTTGGGTAAAGTTGATATGGGCATACAAAACCTAGAGGGAAAAGTGGATGGTAGAAGAGGGCGAGTTACCCACAAGGATAACGGAGGTGCTGTGAAGGTATATGGTGTAGGTTTGGGTTTTGATGCATGTTGGGTTATGGGTAAGGGTGTGAGTTGAGCCATCATTGGTAGCGTGGAATAATTTATGATAGTTGTGGTTGT